>NJRQ01002676.1:0-12019 GCA_003063805.1 Aphaenogaster ashmeadi | reverse complement strand
GAGTTGTAGGGAAGAATGGGAAGGGTGAAAATGCAAACCCTGAGGGGACGCATTCTCGTTGACGTGAAGTTGCTGCAAGCCCCGGCCGTCTGCAGCAAGACGTTTGTTTAAAGGAATTGTATAATCTTTTGCGTTTTTCCAATTGCTTATGCACGGTGGTATTTTCCATTCTTTTCGTTCCTTCATCGTCACTTTTCTCGTGGGAGAATGTCTCAGATCGCACGTTCTTGAAAAGGAAGGTACGTTACCATGATACATGGATTCCTCCGCGTCATTGTTGTAGAGGGACCGATACCGCTCCTCGTCACAGAGTTGCTCTACTTTCAGTTCTTCCTCGGTAAGTATCGTCCGTTGATCGAAACCACCCGGTGGTGGCTCGTGAATCCGTAAGTCAGCCAGCGCCCCTCGTCCATCGTATCTATACACATACAATACATCCGTTAGAGAAAGAAGATGATATCGTTTTAGATGTTTTGATGTACAGTTGGCCACGGCATCTGGAAAGGTTAAGTCAAGATGTAAGTCCCACCAAAGTGATTTCTCTGAAATAGAACAGAGCTATAGAGGATGCCTCGAGTAACGTTTCTACCTCCGTTGTTTTGCTTTTTTTGAAATATCAACATACCGCGATAACGTGGACAAATAACTATTTCGAGTAACACAATTGATTATCCCGTACCGTTTCTAAATGACAAATTATTACATTCAATTACATTTATCTTCAAATTTAGTACATAGATACTCAAATATATAAACACAGATCTATCTCATTTTATTACATTTACACGTTATACGTTCTTTAGAATGATGTAACAAAACTTGGATATGGACCAGTACATTGTCGATACAGATTGATTTGAACCTACACGCGTGGTGCATGTAGAGAGCGTCAAACGAATCCTGAACCGTAAGCTTGCAAGTAACAACGTCCTGCGCGCCTCCCGAGGCAAAGCCGAGTCTAACGTGCCAATACATACCGTAGCTGAGCGGTCGTATAATACCTACAACCGTCAGCTGCCCGTTTGTCTCTCAACGCCGTGTCTCACCTTGCTGCTGCACAGACGGCCAGCCATAAGCGTCACGTCTCACCAGAGCACCTGCGCCCGTGCAGAGCGCGTTAATCGCGCTGCCACACTGCGCGTTTCACAGCCGAGAGAACACCTGCGGAAGCCTTAAACAGTCTCCAGTTTGCTTATCCAGAGATTAACGATGAGGAGGGGGACCCCGCTTTTTCACGCTTCTAAATGCAGTACTTGGTTTTGATACATTTTTTGGTTTTCGAATTTTGTGGTCTTTTTTTGCGGTCGAGGTCGGTATTGTTTTTTTTTTTTTTTGTTTTCGCTACGTTTCGTTCGTCGGGGAAACGTAACGCTGTCGTGACGGTGCGTGGTCTTATATGCATGAGAACAAATATCCTAGATGAGAAATTTGTCTAGGTTAGAGAAACGGACCTGTCTATCCTCAACGTGTTATCGCCCATCCATGGTATCAAATGCTTTCCCTGATCAATCATTTTCGCCTTGTCATCATCGCGAAATAATTTGCAGCTATATCCGAACACCAACAGCTCCTGCGGTTCCTCGTCGCTATTCTTTTTACGCAGAATGCCCGAGTCTACCATCCACCGTTGGCTTTTCGAGGACGCCATTTTCCGACTGCTCCGACTCGCGTCGCGAACGGTCGCGCCGCGTTTATGGACGGCGAGCGAGAGAGATTCGGCGAGAGAGGGGGGTGGTGGGGGAGACGCGAGGAAACGCGCGCCGTTCCCGCTTCCGGGATGCGCGCGCACGCGGAACGCGAGTGACGTCCGCGAATATCCGTCGCGTTTGAAATTCCGGCGTGCGCGACCGCCGCTTCCGAATCATGCCCTCCTAATACCCGGAAGTTAGCCGCCGGATTTAAATATTTGAGCTCGCGAGCTCGTGCCCGGTCGAGGTTTGCCTCTCGCCGAGATATGCACTCCCAGTAACCTCGGCGAGATTTTTCGAGAGGTTCGAGAGTGTCGACGAACCGTTCTGAACTGCAAATCGCTCTGTTCTCGGACAGCCGAATTCTTCCGAGAATTCAATTTCTTTCCCTTCGTGCTCTTTTGCTTTTTAATTAATAGTAATTAACAGTTTAACTCCTTTTAATTAATAGTTTAATTAACAGTGCGGGGCGAGTTTACCGTATTGTTGATTAAATACAAAACGAATCGATAATATTAATAAAATGCGGACAGCGAGAACCACAGACATCTATATCATGTAGATGTCTAATCTTATGGTGTTTGTGGCGAGGGTCCAGGTAGCAATCGCGTATAACTTCAAGTGGAACCTTTTATGTCTATTTCTACCAATGTAGATTAACTTTAATCTCGGTTTAACTTATTCTTCATCTTTTTCTAGCTCTAAGGCCCAGTTCCACAACCTATTTTAACCAGAGTTTAACTCGTTATAGACCAATCCTGATTAGGTTTAACGAGTTAAACTTCGGTTAAAGCAAGTTGTGGAACCGGGCCTAAGGCCCAGTTCCACAACCTATTTTAACCAGAGTTTAACTCGTTATAGACCAATCCTGATTAGGTTTAACGAGTTAAACTTCGGGCCTTAGGCCCGGTTCCACAACTTGCTTTAACCGAAGTTTAACTCGTTAAACTTAGGCCCGGTTCCACAACTTGCTTTAACCGAAGTTTAACTCGTTAAACCTAATCAGGATTGGTCTATAACGAGTTAAACTCTGGTTAAAATAGGTTGTGGAACTGGGCCCTAATCAGGATTGGTCTATAACGAGTTAAACTCTGGTTAAAATAGGTTGTGGAACTGGGCCTTAAGGGTCAATTTCACCAACCACGGTGAACTTAACCAGCCGGTTATTCCATTGGAATTGACCAATTGCATTTGTTAATTTTGCTTAACGACAAATGCGATTGGTCAATTCCAATGGAATAACCGGCCGATTAAGTTGACCGTGGTTGGTGAAATTGGCCATAAGAATTAGAAAAAGATAAAGAGTAAAGCCCGTATCAGACGCTCGGTGATTCGTCAACAAGTTTACGCGGAATCGGAAAATGAAGAATAATGTCCATTTCTACCAATGTAGACTAACTTCAACTTATGTCCGTATCAGACTATAATGGATTGGGATTGGATTGGAATTTGACCAATCGGAAGAAAGAAAACCAATAATAAGTTCAGTGAACTTAGCTTTGATTGGTTAAATTCCAATCTAATCGCAATCCCAATCCATAGTCTGATACGGACATAAGTTGAAGTTAGTCTACATTGGTAGAAATGGACATTATTCTTCATTTTCCGATTCCGCGTAAACTTGTTGACGAATCACCGAGCGATTGTGTATCAGTTATGTTCATTTCTACCAATGTAGATTAACTTTAATCTCAATTTTACTTGCTCTTTATCTTTTTCTAGCTCTAGGAATTAGAAAAAGAGAAAAAGTAAGTTAAACCGAGACTAAAGTTAATCTACATTGATAGAAATGGACATTATATTCTTCACTTTCCGATTTCGCGTGAACTTGTTGACGAATCACACCGAGCGATTGTGTATCAGTTATGTTCAATTTCTACCAATGTAGATTAAGTTTAATCTCCATTTATAAATTATTCTTTATCTTTTTCTAGCTCTAAGAATTAGAAAAAGGTAAAGAGTAAATTAAACCGAGATTAAAGTTAATCTATATTGATAGAAATGGACATTATTCTTCACTTTCGAATTCCGCGTGAATTTGTTGACGAATCACACCGAGCAATTATGTATCAGTTATGTGTCATCCATTTCTACCAATGTAGATTAACTTTAATCTCGGTTTAACTTATTCTTCATGCAATAATAATAATAATTCTTTATCATCTTGACGTTTTTGGTTCTCCGGAGAAAACAAAACGCGATCGCCGTCCCGAGTATCAAAGTATCAAGTGGCGGCGATCGATTCAAATCGCCCGCCACGGCGCGCGCGACGGTCGGCCGGGCGGTGGCGCTGCGATCGATGCTGAGTTGCCGATGATCGCGCGCTTATTTATCGCACGGCATTTCGCTCCGGGCGACTTTTATCCGCGATAAACGGTGTATTTCGCGCCCGCGGATCATCACGCACGACGGCGTGCGCGTCCGCGCGCGATTGGCCGCGCGGGAGGACCGCGTACCGCCCCCTCAGTACGTTATGGAATGCGCGACGGACAGCTACCGTGTTACGCGGCTCCGCACGATGCCCGGCCGTAGAGGCACGCCAACGGACCGGAATACGTGCGTGCGACGCGGCCGCGGGCACGACGTCTCGCCGCCCGACACCGGACACGGTACGCGCCCTTGCCGCCGACCACGGTGCACCGTCCGACCGTCGCCGATCGCCGATCGCGCGTGCCCCCGTGTCGTTTTTCGTCGCCGCCGTCGCCGTCGGTAGCACGTCGTATACGTGGCAACAGAGCCGAGTGTGTGGCCGCTGCCGTGCGAGCGCTGTGTGCTCCGTGGGTGTCACTTCCTAGTCGCGAGCGATCCCGTCGGCGGCACCGAATCGACGGACGTTTAACCGCGCACCCGCGTTAACGTTCGCGCGGCCGTGCGCCCGGAACAGGAACGTCGCCCCGTATCCGACGCGACGCTGCGCGACGCGACGGGGACGGGACGCGAAGCGACGCGACGCCGCTTATTTATCCGATCCCCGCGCGATCGGATCCCCCTAGGGGATCGTGCCCCGAGCACGTCCGCTGAGACATCGACTGACGTCGCTGACCCGGTGCTACACGTTCCTTGCGCGCGTTCCTTGCCGCCGTTGGAGGTCCCCCTGGAACGAGCGTCACGCTGCTCCCCGAGCTCGCGCTCGAATCGGATACCCTAGCATCATCGAGCGCGTCGCCAGAGGACACCCAGCTGCATTCGCGACGTCGTCTCGGAGCCAGGAAGCGGCCCCCTTCGTTCCTCGGCGAGGATAGCGCGGTGGGAATTTAATGGTGTAAGTTCGCCTGTTGCCTACTGGCTTCTGGTGTTACACACCAGTCATCGTCTACCGCGCTTCTGCCGTGTTAGTGGTATTCAGGGAGACTTGGCGCTAGCGCAAAAGTGTGTATACAATTTTTAAGCACACGCGACAATACATAGAACATAAATAATTGCATAAAAAAATACAGAGAGGTTAATGCGAAGGAATTAAAGTGTAAAAGTATGTAGTCGTTCGGTGATATTGTAGATGCAGGTAACAAGTCTCGATTATCTCATATTTCTTTTGTTCAGAACATCAATCTCACGCAAACATTCGTGTGGCTTCTTTCACAACAGGTATTCCCGACGGACCTGCTTACTCGCTGACTACAATGGGCTGACGCAGAATGATCCATCGGTACTCGGATGCTCCTCTTTGTACGACGTCACCCACATGAGAGAGTTAACTTGAGAGTTAACGGTGCATCTGCACCCTGTCCTTGTTGTCCTCCTGTCAACGTAATGGAGGAGCCGGTTAAGAAGAAGCAGCGCATCGAGATTAGCGCGGGTGCCAAGAACGGACTCGCCGACATCGAGGAGTTGCAGAGGAACCTGCTTGCGCGATGTCTGTGCCATATGTCGGAGAGCAGTCTGCGCAAGCCGTTCACCAACTTCACGGTGGAGGAGGCCGACGGTAGCATCCGTTACGCCGTTCTAGCCGACTGGGACACCGATCAGGTCCTGGAGTATCTGAGCGCTCTGCAGCTGCTGTTCGACCTGGCCATCAAGCAGAACGCGAAGAACGTGATGTGCAAACGAGTGGTGGACGTCTGCGACGCGGTAGCGCGGAACGAGCACGGCATCGTCGATCAGATCATCGACCTGTCCTACACGACCAACAAGTTCGTGTCGTACACAGCGAGTCGCGTGCTCGCGTCGTTCTTCATCGTCACGAGAGACAATGTGGAGACTGCCTGGCTGGAGAGGCTCACGCAGTCTTTGGTTAATACACACTCGCCCAGCCAGATGTTGTTTACCCTAGATGTAGTCAAGAGAGTAGTCGAGCACAAGGACTGTAGTATACATCCGTTGGAGGACGGGGACACGTCCGTGCCACCACCCGGTTGTAACACGTTTGTCATCAGCGACTTCGACAGCACGGCGGTCAAGGCGATGTGCGTGAAGGCGCTAGAATCTAAGTGGACCATTCTCGTGTCCAAGTTTAATGACATTCTCGTGGCGTACACGCCGCAACACGCGTCCGTCGTCATCACGTTCCTGCACTTGTGGGAAACCATCATCTCGGTCAAAGCCAATCTTTCTGTCATCGACACCAAGCCTTTTTACTCGCAGCTGAACAATCTTGTGCTGTTATTAAATGCTAACGTGCCGGGTGTGATCTGGCGACACTTGCTTGGACTCTTCAACGAGGTGCTGTGCTACGGCAGCACATTGGCCCTGCAGGATGTACTACCGGACGAACCGTGTTCCCTAGCGCACCTAATTGTGCGCGCCGTCAAGGACTGGCGTCTGCTCGACGCGTTGCCGTACCGTCACGGTTCTGGCAGGTTCGGCGGCGGCTCCGGCGAGGGTGATCGACCTCTACTGCAGAAAATGGTGCTGCTAGTGCTGAAGAGCGTCGCCGTGACGGTGCGGGAGACGCGCAGCGACTCCAGCGACTCGTCCCTCGGCTCTGAGGCCGAGGATCTCGATGAGGACATGGCGGTGATCGAGAGGAGTATCCGCGAAGTACTACGTCAGCTAGATCAGTGCGTGAAGGCGTTGATGCCCTTCCATCCGGAGATGCCGCTGTCGCAGTGGGTGGTGCAAATGTTCCACGATCAGGACGACTTTCTGATCGAGGGTATGGTCTGCTGCCTGGACGTCGCCGTAGGCTTATTCTATCGCGGTCCGCCGCAGAACGATCTGGGCCAAATGCTTAGCCCTACGTTGACCTTTGTGCAATTCATTCGCGCCGTGTCGCACGACCCGGACGTTCTGCTGGATCTACTGGTCAGCAACGAGACTTGCTTCCTGCTGTATCTCTTGCGATTCCTCAAATACATTAGGCGTAACTGGATGGAGTTCGTCAGGTGCTGCGGCCGCGAGCTGGATGACACTATGACAGTACTGATAAGACTACGGCTGGCCATCGATCGGCTGGTGTCCAAGAACCTGTTCCCGTACAACATTAGTCCGGTTCATCGTCTACTCGAGAAATGCGAGTCCTTCTACGAGGGTAACGTGGAGAACGGTAACAACCTCGTGTAAGATAAAGGAGATTGTTCGGAGAGATTCGAATCATCGCCAAGTCGATCGAGCGTGTGTACAAATTGTATGAACGGAAGTACTCTCCGAGCCTAGTTAGATTTTGCCATCTGTAAAATATCATGTGTAGTGTACAGATCGCCGCGTACCGTCCCGTAAACGCAAAGCGGCTGGACTGACTCGCCGATCCCGTCTTCGGAGCTTGAAAAACTCCGGAAGACGAGCGCGTTTCTTATTTATTAGTCTTTAGCGAAAATTTTCAATGTAGCTGGAATTGCTGGACGGAGGAACCTCCGTCCGTTCACGAATCAGCGAACTTTTGAGAGTTATACAATCGCGATCGAGTCGGAGTAGTACAAAAAAAGAGAGAAGATAGCGAAATTCGCGTTGATTGTCTCAAAACAAAACTGCATTCGTGTGGTGCTAATGAATTACGTCTCTGCCAAAGCACCATTGAGAGCATACATATTGATGTATACCACTAGTGTAGTATTTATATGTATACTTCGAGAGCTATTTGTACAATTTCCAGTCACACCTGTAAATGTAACTTTATTGTATTTTGATAAAATACCTGAGAAATCTGTACATATCTCACGAGCATCAGAGCCGACTTTGTAATAGTTTTGCCGGACGAAGTTACATATCCTTCCGATAATTCTGGAAGAAATTTAAAAAAAAAGAAAAATCTTTTAAATCGGATTAGTCTTGCAAATTATAATGCAGCAAATGGGGAAGATGTAATACGTAGAAAATTATGTTGTCATCAAATCTCGTATATTAAAAAAGGCATTTTGTAGCCTCAGACTCTTAATTTAGCCACGGGGAGCCAAGCCGAGAGATACAACGCGCAATATAATTTGCAAACACCGACAATATGGAGAATACTTCTGGTTAGCATTTTGGTACTTTATCACGGACGAAAAGTCAAATCTCTTTGCGACATTAAAATCTTAAGTGGAAGAAAAAAAACACGACGGTTATATTCGCAGTTGTTTCGAGATTTCCGATGAAACACGCAACTGTAAATAGTGACATTAACAACGCTCTACACGCGCGCGCTACGTATTCAACATAAGATTTCCTTCTGTAAGTAATGTAATACACTGAAATTCTCACGTTTTTACTTTTATAATTGTGGTGTCGTTTAATTCAATCTCCCCCTGTGATTGAGCGTACGGCCTTAGGCAAAGTCTACAATAGATCTAGTAAGCCTTTAGCCGTTTGCTCCAAGCTAAGTAATTTCCAACAGAAAACGCTTCCTACGTTGCTTTAAGTCCTCAATTTTACAGTTGGGATTCAGTCAACTCTTAAAGCTTAGGCATTACGACTTAAGGTAGCACAGGCAAAGCTTTTTATCGGAAATTATTTAGCTTAGAGCAGAAAACTAGAGGCTTACTACAGCCATTGTAGACTAGGCCTTACTCTTTCGCCGGAATCGCGAAATCGTCGTTCTCGTGATTCTGGAGCGACATAGACTCCAATACTCTCGCGGGAAGATCAGATTCGGCTGCGGCTGGAAGATTATTTCTTTTTGTTTTTTTTTTTCAATCAAATATTTATTATCATCTTTCCCAACGCAAGTCAAATACAATTACCATTATTCGAGACTTACGATTATAATGTAGCCCGGCAGATTGTCAGTGATGCCCCGCGATTAATCGCGCAAATAGTGTTTGGTACATTGATTAGAGCGACGTAACGCGCTTATCTCACCGGGACAAACCGTCCGAATATCTTCCTCTTGTGTTTCTCTCTCCTCCTTTTTACCTTAGAAAGATCCATATAGAATTAAGTTCGTAACGTTAGCCTTCCTCGGCTTATCTCTTTTTTTTTATAAAATTACGCTACTCTCTATTTAGAATTTGCAAATATAGCTCTAATTATTTAAATGTTCGATCGGAGCGCGATCGAGAAATTTTGTGTCGAGATGGACAATTTCCAGAAACACAAAAATTTTCTTACTAAATATTTATATTTGCGTATTAAATCATTATTTATATACCTCTGTACTTCGTCAATAAATCACTATTTCACAGCATCATTTTCCCATTTAAAACAAAAACTTAGCGGTACCGTATTGTTAAGTTCTTTCCCCTCTTTATAAATTAAACGTTTGCGTTCTTTCTCTCTCTCTTTCTCTCTCTTCGATTCGAAATGTTGCTTTGCTCCAAATCTCGGTAAAACTATTTATCGCATATTATACACTGATGTACGAAACTACGCGAGACTGTACATACTTCTGCAAAGTTTTACTTAGCGGAACGGTAAATTACTACGTTAACGCGAAGCGTTACTTCTGTAGTAACTTACTCAAATTATCGTAACTTAGGATAATTTGAGTAAGTTACTACAGAAGTAACACTCGCGTAAACGTAGTAAATGTCCACTGCTTTACTGTAACTGCAGCAAGAGTTAGTTTAACAAGCTCCACTAAATTAACAACAGAATCTAAGTTACGTAGCCCATTATTAGCGTGTATAATGTTCAACAGTGTGGATCATTTATCGCGTTTTATCTCTCTCTCTCTCTCTCTTCCTCTTTGTGTTTACTGTTCTTTTCGCTTTTTTATTCGTTGCTATACATGTTCCCGCACTATCGGTATAGTAAACCGCTATATCATCCGTAGCATACAATGAAGCATTCTTTCTCTGTACACGTTATCTAAATGAAAAATGTTCAATGTTCGTCGCGGCAGAAGCAGTTCAAGCGATTTACGTAACGACACATGCGCGAGGCATCAAGAAAATTAAAATGTTGCGAATATCGTTAGAGACAGCCTTTCTTTCATCACGAAAATATATAGCGGACTGTCATCCACACAATCTCGACGGTTTTGGACAATAAGGAAACCATCGGTCTGCAGTGCACGTGTAATCTACATTCGAGAAACAAGTCCTACTTCTTAAGCTTAAAATTATCGACTAATTTACCCGTGAATAGGTACGTTATATCCGGATTCGAGGAAGCGATTAAAACGATTATGCAAGAGCAGAGAAGGAAACGCAATTTGTGTTGGCTCGTCAAACATTCGCGCAAGAACGTGTACAAATATGTGTTACACAAAGCCGCACGAGAAATACAAAGGACATAATAATTTCCGCACGTGTCGCACTTCTTATCTCGTTACTACGCATATATGTATATACTTATTGTTTCGACTATGCCTATCGGTGCACATGAGGCTTACACAACGCTTTATTGCACTCTTACATCGAGCCGCCTTCTCATCTTCCTCTTCTAATGGAAAATCAATGTACAAGCAATTAAAACTCACTACGAAAAGGATTTCGGGGCCGTGATGTTTACTAGGATTTAATTAAAATCAAATCTCGTTCTTCTGATAAGAAATAATCTAAAAAAAATACTTGCGGACGTAATAGGGGGGAGGTGTGTTCTTTATGTGTGAGATTAATATATTAACAACACGCGCGCGCACGTATATATCGCGCAAAACGGCGAGATACAATCAGACCATTAACACACGATCTCTCTACTACCCAGAAGCCTTTATACGTTTTATAGCAAAAGTAGCGACTTTTCTCTCTCTCTCTCTCTCTCTCTCTCTCTCTCTCTCTCTCTCTCTCTCTCTCTCTCTTCAGTTGCGCTTCACACGTTTAGCCTGGTAATTTAATTCCGATTCGCCGTTCGGCTAAACCAATGAAACCCCCGTCACTCCGGTATTAAGTAGTCGGATGATATGAGCTAATTAGCGCCGCGTCCACCGGCTCCATGCATGACGGACAGGTTAACGAGCGCAGTAACCAGTCGTCGATGCAGATCGCGTGGTAGGTGTGCATGCAGGGCAGATAGCGCACCTCCTCGCCCACTAGCAGCTCCATCATGCATATCACGCACTCGCCCTTCTTAGCACCGTCGTACTCTCGCATCGGCAAGTGCTGTATCAGTCCTATACGCTTCGCAATCCTCACTTGTTGCTCCTCTTCGCTCAAACCGGCCGAGCCGGTGCTCTGCACCAGATTGACTCCGATCCCGCGGCCGATGTTCAAGTTGGTGGACTGCAAGTGACGTTCCCTCGTAGCGATCGACGGATAATAAGCCGCTTGCTGTGGAACATTGGAAAATCAATTAGTATTCAATCACACCGTTTTCTACATCACTTGTGGATCCTTGGAACTTGCAAAAGTACAGAAATATGTTCCAGAATCCTTCGCGTTTTGTTAGATGCCAAGACTATAATAAAAATTGACAAGTGAATCTTTCCAAGATTAATTATTGTGCATTCCCTTTAACTTTATCCCAACGTTAAAGTTAGAATCATTAATAAAAACAGCAGTGAAGAAAATGCTACGTTAGACAGAATAAAATCAACACGATTAATTGGATCAATGTCAAAGTAAATCATAGGAAATCTAGTCTTTTAAGCTGCATTTAAGGGCCTATTCTGTAAACGTTGTTGCACAGCTTTTTTACCATATATTATACCTGCGCAATGACAATATAACGATATCGACACTGTTGTTAAGAGTTTCAGAATAGGCCCTTTAATTTTAGCCTCCGTGTTCAAAGTCAGATCTGTACGTATTTAAATAAATAAGAAATGACGGACAAAGGAGATCGCAGACAGGTTAGAGAAGTCTGAAAATAGGGCGATAAGCCAATAAAGACAGCACAACAACGATAAGACAGCAACGGCGATGTACGTGAATTACGTTGTAGGGGATCGGCGGTCCGAGGCCCTCCTGCGAGGATCCGCTCATGGATACGTTGGGCTCGGGATTGTTGCTCAGGAGGGTGGTATTGTCCTGTTGATTGCCGACGGTCCGCTTCAGACAGTTGCCCATGGTTCTCTTTCTCTCTCTCTTTGTCTCTCT
>NJRQ01002648.1:0-12242 GCA_003063805.1 Aphaenogaster ashmeadi | reverse complement strand
TACTTATTTAGAAATCTAGTATATATAAGTCTGTGGTGTTGCAACTTTTCTGCAATCGATTATATATTATATATATACACATATATTTTTTAAGATATATATATATATTTATTTATATTCTTCTTTATATATATTCGGAAATAAAAAAATGATCGTAACCTTTTTTTTTCGGGGACAACTATCGAATATATTCCGAAGTTTATAAAAGTGCTCCAATCTTTTTGTTCGCGCTAATGTATGAATGGAATAATTAAAATGGCTGCCATGGCGCTCTACCCGCTATACTATTTGAGAGAAATTTTTTGCCACAAATTATAACGTAAGCTATTTTGTAAAAGCAACAGAGAAACTGTATCATCCAATTTCTACTAACCATGGAAAGCCAAAGTAACGAATTGGTGGCGGGAATGTCAACATTACCCGTATTATCTGTAGCAGTGAAAGAGGAACCTACAGAGCAAAATAGTTCTAAGCAAGACACACAACAATCTCAAGTGCAGGATGCAATTTGTATTGAAGAAGAATGCAACGACCAACGTATCGAGTGTACTACTGAAAGTCAAGAAAGTGAAATCCGCGCATTTTTGTCAAAGTGTGTCTTTTGCAGTAAGGTGTTTACTATGGGTGACAATCCAAAGCTTCTTGAGTGCTTACATGCAGCCTGCACAATGTGTGTCAATAATAAGATCAGCGATCATAATACATCGGTCGACGTAGATGTACTATGTATGTAACATGTGTATGCTCTTTTCTGTTCTCAATAGCCCTCAGCAAAGTTTGTGTGTAGTCATTGGTCAAGTTGTTTCCTATTTTGGCATTTATTATAATTTTACATTAAGTACATTATATATTTGTAGTAATGTTTTTTGCAGTAGAGAGTAACGTGATTATGTGTCATGTTTGCAATGTGACTAGCCAAGTGGAAAATTTGATAGAAAATAGATTTCTCTCCAAACTGTTGGAGGAAGATAGCGATCTAGGATTGGACGACGAAACTAAAGAAGCTGAGGAAGAAAAAAAATGTACTAGCTGTCACGATAACATTGTTGCTACTAGTTGGTGTATGGAATGCGAAGAATTTATATGTCAGAATTGTGTAATGGTAATTATAAATTATGTATTAAACACAAGCTATATATACACATACATATAATCCATATATTATATCTCTTAGGTCGAAGAATAAATTTTTAAATAAATAAGTAAAATGTTGATTAATCATACGAAATTATTTTAAGGCTCATCAAAGATTGAAGATAACCAAGGATCATATAATTAAACCTAAGGATGAAATAGCAAACGATAGAGAAAATGTTAAAAGAGGAAATAAGAGGATACCTGGATATTTGTTTTGTACAGTCCATTCTCATGAACAGCTATCTTTATTTTGTCAAACATGCGATAGATTGACTTGTAGAGACTGTCAACTTAGTGAACATCGTGATCATAAATATAAATTTATTCATGAAATTGCAGCCGAAACTCGTACTTCCATGTCAATTTTGCTTAAAGAAGTAAGGTAGGATCTATGAAGATTAGCAATCGATAAAACATCAGAGGATTGCAGATTTAAGAAACATAATAATTTTCAGTTATAAACGAGTATTATTAAGAAGCGCGATGAAAGTTATAGAAGACAGACAGATTTTAATATTGGAGAAGAAAAAAAGTCTTGTTCAAGATATAACACAAATGGTAGTACAGTAAGTACATATTATATGTTATCTATACATATATATGATAAGATATATGATTTTATTATCTATATTTTATCCCTTTTGTTATCCAGATTAACAAATGCTATTAACACAAGAGGCAAGCAATTGGTAATGCGATTAAATGAAGTATGTGATCAAAAGCAGAATACATTGAATGAGAAAAAAGTTGCTTTAGATCAACTGTCCAGACTTACAGATCATTGTATACTCTTTGGCACACATGCTTTGAAAAAAGGCTCGGACATGGAGTTACTATATAGTAAAAAGTATGGAATTATATAGATACATATACAGGGTGGTCCTCGTAATGGTCGCCACGATTTTTAAGGCACTTAACAATAATCTGACAAAAAAGTCATGAACAAAAATTTATCAGTTTCTAACCGGCAACAAAATGCAATAATAAAAATTGACCAAACATTTTTTTCCATAAAAAAGCAAGGTCACCTTGAAATATATATATATACAGGGTGGTCCTCGTAAATATATGTATATGTATATAATATATATATAATATATATATACACATATATTTACACGTACACACACATATATATATATATACACATACGCGCGCACACATACATTTTACTTTAATATCATGAAAAAGTAGTTTACAAAATATTTCATAATGTATACTAAAATATGTCTTATACATAAATATTAATAATTTATAGCAATATCTCCCATCTTATTCAGACATATTTTGGTATAAATTGTGAAATATTTTTTTGATATTCTATATATATATATATATATAGAATATCGAAAGGAATCAATTTATATCAGAAAAGTTATTTAAAAAATTAAAGTGACTGATATGATCTTGAGGCCAATATGGATTAAGCTAAGATTACTATTTTATATTCTCTTCAAAAGCAAATAATTTTTGTATACAATATGTTTTCACTTAATTTAGGAGTTATTTAACTGTTGGAATCAGATGAGACTTTATATACATACAGTTAAATAATTTCTAAACTAAGTAAAAATATATTTTAGACAAAAATTACTTGATTTTGAGAACATAAAATAGTAACCTTAGTTTAATTTTGGCCAAATTAGCCTTATCAAGATTATACCAAAGTCACTTTTATTTTTTAAATGAAATATAACTTTTTTGAGATATAAATTAATTTCCTTTGATATTCTGTATATGAGAATAAAAAATTCTGTATATAAAATTAATATCATAATATAAATAATAATGGTTTGTAGCAATATTTTACATCTTATTCAGACATATTTTGATTTGATATTATATAATATACAAAATGTAACAAACAGATAATAATATTATTACACAGATTTGTTACAAGCCATTTACAAAGAATATATAGGGTAACCCATTACAATCTTTCCATGCGATTATCTCCCGAATTATTTGTTATTCAAAAAAATATTTCAAGTAAAACTTACTCTGTTTCGAAGGGAACATTTTATGATAGATACACGTTTTTTCTAGGCGTTTCTGAGATGTCAAGGTGATCTTTGTTTTTTTAAATGGAATCATATGATTTTCTTTATATAATATAATTCCTCTAGTCATTTGATATATAAAAGTATTAAGATAAAGTTATCAAAAAATCAATAGTTTGCGAGATATTTTATATTTTATTCTGATATATTTTGACATGAAATATGAAATATCTCCTAAACAATTTTTTGATGATCATACCTTAATATTTTTATGTTCAGATACTCAGATAAATCAATTAGTGTAAGAAAAACACAATTATTTTTCAATGAAAGTATGTAATTGCATATTGCAAATTGTACAATTTTTTTTAAAGCGACTATATGTTTTTTTTACACCAATTGATTTATTTCATTATTCTGTGTAAAAGTATTAAGGTATAGTTATCAAAAAATAAATAGTTTACGAGATATTTTATATTTTATATCGAAATATATCAGAATAAAATATGAAGTATCTCGTAATCTATTGACTTTTTGATAACTTTACCTTAATACTTTTCTATACCAAATAACTAGAGGAATTATATTATATAAAGAAAATCATATGATTCCATTTAAAAAAACAAAGATCACCTTGAAATCTCAGGAACTTCTCCACTTAGAGAAAACATGTGTTTATGATAAGATGTCCCCCCTCGAAGCAGAGTAAGTTTTATCTTTTTTTCGAAACATTTTTTCGAATAATGATTAGTATGGGAGATAAACGCGTGGAAAGATTATAATAGGTCATATACAGTATATACAGTGCATATGTTCCACTAGTATATACAGTGTATAAGTTTCACCTAATGTGATCACCCAAAATATCTCCATTATTTTTAATAATACAAAAAAGTTTTTCAGAAAGAAGTTGTATAGTTTGAAGGGGCAAGTATTATAATTTAACGAAGTATTTAGTCCAAGGTCATACTTTTTAGATTATTAAGGTCACTACTATTTTTTAAAATGAAATTACATGATTTTTTTTACATATAATATGATTTTTCTAGTCATTATATATATAAAAGTGTCAAGATAAAATTATTAAAAATTAATTTATCATAATATCCGTATCAAGCGACGTGAAACAAAAAACATGTAGCATATGTTTGATAACATTGTAATAATTCGGATACAATACAACAATAGAGAAGCAACTGTATCAATACTAAGCACTAGTAAGCCAAATATCCTCTTGTCGCGACGCCCAAAACATAAGAAATTATAAACATGTTAATGCATAGACATGGTTATTAAAAGATGGAATCAATTAGTGTAAAGAGAACACTATTGTTTTTTTAAAAAATTATGCATTTTGCAATATGTAATTATATATTAAGATACAATTATCAAATATGAATACAAAATATTTTATTTTTTATGTCAAAATATATAGAAATAAAATATCTTGTGAACTATTTATTTTTTAATAACTTTACCTTAATACTTTCATATGCAGAATAATTAGAGGAATCACGTTATATAAAAAAATCATATAATTCCATTTATTCCAGCAATTAGAGATTTAATACTGGAATTAGAGAGAGTCAACAGGTTATACTTTATATTAAAAATAGTGGTAACCTTGAAATCTAAAAAAGTATGACCTTGGATTAAATATTTCATTAACTATAATATTTGCCTCTTCAAACTATACAAACTTCTTCCTGAAAGACTTTTTATATCATTAAAAATAACGGGATATTTGGGGTGGTCCACATTAGGTGGAATTAAAAATATGTTCAGACAAAAGTTGTATGATTTGAAGAGGGACAAATGATAAAATTAATTTTCGAAAAAATCAATTTTTCTAGATCATTTTGTTTTCTTTACATTAATTGATTTATCTCATTCTGTCCATAAAAATATCAAGGTACAGTTATCAAAAGATGAATAATTCACAAAATATTTTATATTTTATATCAAAATATGTCAGAATAAAATATAAAATATCTTGTGAATTATTGATTTTTTATAACTTTACATTAATACTTTTATATGCAAAATAATTAGAGAAATCATTATATAGGGTGTTTCCTAAGTAAGTACACAAACTTGAAGGGGATATTCCTTGGCTTATTTTAAGAAGAAAGGTCCTATAAACATGTGTCCTAAACTGCTTCGTTTTCAAAATACAGGATGTCAAAGTTGTGCAAAAAAAATGAAAATTTCGAAAATCTGGAAAATGTTTAGGGGTTACATCTAATTGACACATCGAAAAAATGAGACTTTTTTGGGAATTTTTTTTGAGAATACTAAAAAAGCAATCAAAATGAGGTTTAGAGGGTTTGTTCTACATGTATTGAAGTATACAAAAAAATTTTTTTATAAACAAAATGGCGGCTCAGTCGTAGCTACAGTAAGAGCGCTTTTTTTGTAGGCGCTCCACGGGCGAAAACAGAACTTTTTTGGATTAGCATCTGGAACAAAATATAAAATTTTTTTGTTATTTACATTAGTTTTGCTACAGAAATACACACGATTATTAAGAAATATGGTTTTTTCGCAAAATGTAATGTTTTCAAGATGATGACATTTTGCGAAAAAACCATATTTCTTAATAATCGTGTGTATTTCTGTAGCAAAACTAATGTAAATAACAAAAAAATTTTATATTTTGTTCCAGATGCTAATCCAAAAAAGTTCTGTTTTCGCCCGTGGAGCGCCTACAAAAAAAGCGCTCTTACTGTAGCTACGACTGAGCCGCCATTTTGTTTATAAAAAAATTTTTTTGTATACTTCAATACATGTAGAACAAACCCTCTAAACCTCATTTTGATTGCTTTTTTAGTATTCTCAAAAAAAATTCCCAAAGAAGTCTCATTTTTTCGATGTGTCAATTAGGTGTAACCCCTTAAAGATATTTTATTCAAATTTGGTATGCGTATATGTGGTATTAAGAACTATTTTCCAGTACCAATGAAACATTTTTAGATCCACCAGTGGCATGCGTATGGGTAATCATATTAAGTTCTTAATTAAAAAATGATATGCCACTGTTTTTTTCCAAGGTAAACAATTGTTTTAATTCCGAATTAAAACTCTACGAAAACTGCCTCTTGTGTTTTTTTTTTTGAAACAATGAATCGCTTTTGAGTCAAGATAAAAAATTGAAATTAAAAACTGTAAATAGCCTCACTCTTGGATCTACAAATGTTTCATCGGTACTGGAAAATAGTTTTTAATACCACATATACGCATACCAAAATTTGAATAAAATATCTTTAAACGTTTTCCAGATTTTTGAAATTTTTATTTTTTTGCACAACTTTGATACCCTGTATTTTGAAAACGAAATAGTTTAGGACACATGTTTATAGAACCTTTTCTTCTTAAAATAAGCCAAGGAATGTCCCCTTCAAGTTTGTGTACTTACTTAAGAAACATCCTGTATAAAAAATTGTATGATTTCATTTAAAAAATGGCAATGACTTTGAAAAATTGATTTTTCCGATAATTAATTTTACCATTATTTGTCCCCTTCTAGATCATATAACTTTCGTCTGAACATATTTTTTATTCGATTTTACCCTGAAAAGATAAAAAAGGTGATAGGATAGGTTAAAATGGGACACCCTGCATATATAACACACTCTGTATAATATGTAACAACATATAATAATATTACAGATCTGTTACAAGCCATTTACAAAGAATAAAAAGTAGACGAGCTGATATCCCAAATCCTGAGATACCTGTCAGAATACATCTATCTCTGGAAAAAGTACCAGATTTAATAAAAGGTTTGTGATATATGAACAGTTTCGTATTTAATAAGATGCTGGTTTAACCAGCAATTAGAGATTTAATATTGGAATTAAAGAAAGTCGGTACTTTACTTTATGTGTAAGCATAATCCAATACACTCATATTGTATCTGCAGTGGTGTCATCAATCGGAGCAATAGTTGTCGATGGTAGAGTATATCCGTCCTTATCTCCTTTGGCTGGCAATAACAGCACGGTGACTTATAATGAATCACAGGCTGACCAAAAGCAAACCACGAATTCCATAAATACTCCCACAGATGGTATTGTTCCTGTTGTCATCCAGCAGGGATTATCATTACCTGTAATGCAGCAATCCACTGCACAACAGAATTCCTATCAGCAACAGGCATCTCTACATTTACCACAGCAACAGCAGCAGCAACAACAACAACAACAACAACAACAACACGCGCAACAATCACAAAATTATATGCAACAGTATATCACGCCGCACAGTATGTCACCTCGATCATCACCACAAGCACATCAGCCACGGGTGCCATATTCTGTCAATTATAACAATAACAGGTTACAACAACCTCCATTAATGCACCAACAACGCCCCTTGGGAACCTGCCATCAACAGCAAGTAACATCGTCCACGCATCCACATCAACAAGCTCAAAATCTGGATCAGCTTGGACAGAATACAAGTTTACGCGGGCTTCTCGCGCATAACGCTATTCCACCGCCTCCTTATCCATCGTTCCGAGCATCCACTAATCATGTACCATATCGATTTTCTCCTGGATACAGATATTCTTCAAGTGGTAACCCTCAGAGAGTTCAAATACCACCTCCTCACACATATCAAGCGGCAAGTACATCCGTTGTACCTGTGACGACACGTTTGCAACAATGCAATTTAACTTCCCCGTCAACACAGCACATTGGGAATTATCCCATCCATCGTTGGCATATACCACAACAAGCGAATCCCTGCCTTCCTTATACCTTACCTCGACATCAACATATACCTACTTATACGCCAGTTCCTACCAATGATACATACAAAATTACTTTAAGAAATCAACAGACCAGCAATAATCAAAAATATAGCGCCAATGTAAGCGCTAGTTCGTGTGATAATTCACAACAGTTGCAAAATTCAGCCACTGTCTCGTTGTTACATGCTGTCAGCTCGTCCATACCTAAAACGCCTAGTCCTGTCACCACCCCTGGCAAGTTGGACGACACCGAAAAGAGTTTAGATAAATTTTGTCAGAAATCATTGAATGATCTAATGCTCACTATTGCGAAATTAGATAGTAATGGAATCCTAGTGATACCAGAGGCTCAAAGAAATCAGATAGATTCGGCACAAGTCGATAGTTCCACCGATGAGGATATAAGTTCATTGGCTGAGAATACAACAGGTTAGTTAAACTTGATTTTATTTTATTATTTATTTTATTACTTAAAATATAAACTATACTCATTGTTTTGATGTATAAGACTGAAGTTCAGACTTTATTTCAATTTGTATGTCTTTTTCAGCAGATAATTCGAAAAGTACAACCACTTCTATGGTAATGAAAGATGATCCAAATGAAGACTGGTGTGCCGTATGTATGGATGGGGGAGACGCAGTATTGTGTTGCGATAAATGTCCAAAAGTCTTCCATCTTTATTGTCATATACCTAGTTTAAAATCATTTCCAGAGTAAGCTTTCTATTTGTGATGTATTTTTATGTCACTCTCCTGCTCTCTACTATTGTTAATTATTTGGCATTTTTTTAGTGAGAGTGAGACCTGGCAGTGTATGTTGTGTACAAATGTACTGGATTGTTCGGATGATATATCGAACAGTGAAAAAAGGTCAAACGGTATGAGCGCTAAGGAATTGCGAATTGCACAAAGAATTGTTTTAGAACTTTATTGTCAATATGAGCAAAGTCTACCTTTTCGGGAGGTTGTATCGAGCGAGGTAAATAGCAAGACGATACAATTTTTTCTCGACATCGGTATTCACTTGACAGTCAAGATAATCTAGTGATTGTTTTTGTCGTCAGATTACTGATTATCATCGGATTATCAAAAAGCCGATTGCGTTAGATATAATCAGGGATAAATTAAAATCTGATCATATAGACCATTACACAGATCTGAGACAAGTCATGGCAGACATCAGACTCATGTTTAAAAACGCTTTTACCTACAATCCTGTAAGTCGAGCAAGATTCTTAATTCTTTTTATTTTATTTATCATTGTAGCTTTCTTTATGTACTCTTATCATCTTTTTTCAGGTGGACTCGCAAGTTTATCAAGAAGCTAGAAATTTAGAAGAGTTTTTTGAGAAGTTGTTATTGAAATGGGCACCAAATTATGCGTACGATGATCCTTTCCTTACACCTGACAAGGAGGAAGATGAAGAAGTTTTTCCACCCAATAGGAAATACAGACGCATAATTAATGATTAATAGAGAATAAGTGAATTATCAAGTACCTTGAAATTGTTGCGTCTGGGACTAAATTATTTTCAAGATTTTATAACTGTCGAACTATATGCAGTTAATAACTTAGTATATATAGAATGTGATAAATACTACCGAAACTGTCGTAACAAGATTAATTTCTAGAAAACAAAAAGTGAAACGCGTGAGCGAATACGCGTTCTATTTCATCTGAAATACTAATTCATAACTAATTTTTTCGGTTTTTCTCGGTTTTTCTATTGGATGGATAATAACTTCACAATAACAAGGCGACAGGGTTGGGAAAGTTACTTTATAAAAGTATCTAGTTACAGTTACAGTTTTTTCATTGAAAATGTAACTAGTTACAGTTACAAGTTATCGATTCTGAAAAGTAACTCGTTACAGTTATAGTTACTTAAAAAGTAACGAGTCGTTACTTTTTGGTTACTTTCTTGCAATGAAAATAAAATATCAAATCTACACTTTGATAAAAATTTATTGACATTTAATACAAAATCAATATTAATAATGCTAGGCTCTCGGATATAAAATCAAAGATAATTTGGAAAAAAGCCAATGTTAGTCAACGCCGTTGTCGGGGCAAAAATTAAATTTATTATTCAAAAATACACTATACAAATCTAAAAACTGCAAACGTTTTGACTCCGATTTGAGTCCTCCTCAGTGCATACAATTAAAAGTGATAATTGAAATGGTAAATGAAATGAAAGTCACGTCACCTCCACAAATGAGAAATACTTACAATTAGTATGTGACTTAAAAGGAGAAAACCAAAAAAAATTTTTTTAGGTAATAGAATTTTACCTAAAAAAATTTTTACCTAAAAAATTTTTTTTTGGTTTTCTTCTTTCTATTCGTAAGTTAATTGTGGCGAATGTCGAGAGCAGTTGGGAGCATGCGCATTGGATTATGAAGTGTCGATAATAATGTTTATGCACAAGCGCAAGGCCGCCTAATGCAATCTGCCAAAAGTTTGAAATATATATAAAGTAACTATTAATGTAACTATTAAATTAGTTACTAGTTACCGAAAATATGTAACTGAGTTAAGTTACAGTTACAGATGGAGAAAAAGGAACGAAGTTAAGTTAGAGTTATCGAAAAAAAGTAACTGTAACTGTAACTTCGTTACAAGTAACTAGTTATTTCCCAACCCTGCAAGGCGATACTATTAATATAATGGGTGGATTCCGTAAAGCGCATATGCGCGCATTTTTCTATAGTAAACGTTACGTATACTATAGAAAAATACGCGCATATGCGCTTTACGGAATCCACCCAATATATAACGTTTTTAACACGTTTCATTTCTCTGATATATATATTTTAATATATGAGGAGACGCGTTAATTTTAAATCGCAATTAACTAGATAGTATATTTTTAGTATATTAATTATATGATATTGCTTGAACTTTTTTATGCTGTTAAACTTTACAAAATGCTTAACATATTTGATTAATATAAGATAATTTGATATACAACTATTTGTTAAATAACATTTTCGATATTTATTTCGTCTTTTTACTCATTGCATGCAAAAATTTTATAAAATATATATATACACATATAGATAAGAATATAATAAAGTTCCATTTATACTATTTTCACTAAGTGGTTAGCTTTTTTTAGGTACAATTTTTTTACATCTTTAATCCGGAAGTAGTCATCTCGTTTCTTTACGTAAACGATCACCTGGGGTGTTTTTTATTACCCCTAAAGCGGGGAGCACACACTTCTCCATAACGCATAACACATAATGCATAAGGAAATCATCCAATCAGAATCCTTAATTTTCATCCCCACTCCTCGTTCCGAGGATTCTGATTGGCTGATTTCCTTATGCATTATGCGTTTTGTGTTATGGAGAAGTGTGTGCTCCCCGCCTAATTCTTCTTTACTTTCGGCACCCGCTTCCCCTCCGGAAGCGATTTGGCCCGTTCTCAAAGGCTCGTATTCTGTATTCTCTTTTATCGATAAAAGTGCCTTAAATGTGGCTTCTCAGCCAATCAGGTAGCTTCTAGCCTCTTTTAGAGGCACTTGTATTAATAATAGAGTTTTTGCAATACCGTCTTTTAGATACGGTAAACGCTAAAATCACGTTATAGGGTACTGCGCATGCGCAGTTTTGTCTTTCGACCCAATAACGTGATTTTAGCGTTCACCGTATCTAAAAAACGGTATTGCAAAAACTAAAGCCAGCGGCACACGGAGCGTTTTTTCCTGCTGGATTGCTTGCGATCTAGTAAATTACTAGAAATCCTGCATGCTGAGTGGTGCAATTATAGTAATTTACTAGATCACAAGCAATCCAGCAGGAAAAAACGCTCCGTGTGCCGCTGGCTTAAAATAAAGCCAGCGACACACGGTGCTTGTTTTCCTGCTGGATTGCTTGCGATCTAGTAAATTACTAGAAATCCTGCGTGCTGAATGGTGCAATTATAGTAATTTACTAGATCGCAAGCAATCCGGCAGGAAAAAACGCTCCGTGTGCCGCCGGCTTAAAATATGGTACGGAATACGGGCCAAAGTCGACAAGGCAGTCCAAAATGACCTCTGTGAAGTTAGCCAGACAACTTCAACTTTTTGAACTTTCAATTATTGGAATCGTTTGGTGGTCGTTTGGTGGTCATTGGTAGTTTATTTAGATCGTTTGATGGTTAGCCGTTTTCTTATAAAAAATAAAAGAACAATGTGGTGTAAAGTTAGCCAAACAAATGTTTTTCAACCAATACGACTTTAAGACCTAATCTACAATATGCTATTTGTTTCCTGTTTCTTAGAAATTAATCCAATCCTGATCGATTATTCTTCTTAAAATCAACTGCAATTGGTTAATATCTAAAGAAACAAGAAG
>NJRQ01002644.1:0-12240 GCA_003063805.1 Aphaenogaster ashmeadi | reverse complement strand
TAACGGCATTACAAATTAACGTGTTACTTTTTAACCCTGATTAAATATATATATGTATATTACAAATACTATGCATAGTGTACAATAGTAAAAATAGACATAAGATTCAACATAGCAATGCGGCACAAGCAATATGATCATTTATAATTTTGTTTTTTGATAATTTATATTTTCTATACAGTAAACTATTTATTCACGTATTTCATAATGTTTCTCAATAAGGATGAAAGAATGAAAAGTCAAAGAATGAAAGAAATGTCGTAATAACAAACGTATACGGGTTTCTAATCTTGCCAATCCTAAAAGTGAAAGTGCATAAATGCTGCCCGCGGATGCGGACATCGGCGTTGCAAGCGACTCGCTTGAATTTACTCCGTATATGCAAACTGCATATAAATGCAGCCTACCACGTATATGCATATTAAAAGTACGTTATATTAAGAGCATGCCGGACCATGCGCAGCCGAAATATTACACGACAGAAGATTGCAAAATAAATTTCCGTGAACTTCGTAATAATTTCAACTTTAAACCAAATCATATCCATTTTTTATTAAGCAATATATAAATTAAATCCAGATCATGAAATATAAATACGAATCGCTCATCTAATCCAAATTATAATTGCAATACGCACAAACACAAGTTGTTCCCATTTCATAAAATTGCTTTTATTTCTATTTATATTTATAGATAAAAAATAGATAATACATACAACATTTTAACAGAGTATACGCAACGTTTTAAAATATATAGCTTAAAAAAAACAGAAAGTAATCCTACATAAAATAAATTAAATGCATATTTTTTTATTCCCCTTAAAGTAATAAAATATTTTACAAAGCTTTTATTGCAAATATTCTGTCGTCTTTCTTATTTTAAAAATTAGAAAAATTCAATTTAAATTTGAATTACTTTAGCGAGAAATTACATAGCAAGAAAAATTACTCCGTGTTTTTGATCTTCAGAAAAAGATTAACACAAGCATTAAAAATTTAATTGGTTTTATTCTTTCTTTCTCTGTTAAAAAGTTAATCTAACAATAACTTCGATTCAACTGGAAGTCACGTAAAAGCAATTTGGAACATCCTCATTCATCAGTTACGTTGATCACGATGTTGACTTCACGAGACTCGCAAGCAAGCAAATGCCAGTATTTCATAGTTCTACATGTCGTATGCGTCGTTTACAGCGATCCCACAACTGATCGATACTCGAAGCTACCGATTCGCAAAATCAAAGGACTCGTTTTCGCAGAAAGTTCGCTCATTGGCTACAAAACTTTTATCGTTACAACAAGTAGCTAGTGAATGGCGCAAAGCCTGTTCAAAATTATACTTTAGTGGTCGTATTGAATAATAAATTATTTGTCGTGCCGTTGTTTACAGTCCTTCAATATTCGTTTTTGTGCAGATAGACTTTTAGTTAGTGGCTTTAATTAAAAGTGCACGCTTTGCAAAACCATTGGCAGAATATAAAAGGCGAATTATTTTCTAAAAAAGATTTGTTTTTTTTGCTAGCAATAAAGATTTATTGTCGTTTTTCATAAAATTTGTGTTTATATTCACGTTAACAATTTTATTTAAAAATTATTTAACAAATTATTTAAGAGCTATACTAAATTAACGGTTTATAATAGTAATGCACTTTAATTTTCGTCAAACAAATGTCAATGTTAATATATTTCAGGAATTTATATGTTTCTATATAAGCAAAAATATATGAGAGCATATATTTTCAAAAAACACATGATTATTACCTAACTGTGTGCTTCAGTGTACATGCTATATTCGCCGTGTTATACCTACTCTTGTTATCGCAAATTGAATGAAGTACTGATATAATATTAAAAGCAAAGTTGTTATTCTTAAGACCGCAAAGATTACTGATATGCTTGATAACATTATCATGTACTTATTGACCAAGACATAAAATGCATATAAATCATTTAACCTTTATTTTTTAAAGATATATAAGTTTGCACAAGTTTCTTAAATGCAACACAACAAATACGTTAAATCAAGCCATTGTATTTAAATTCAAAAATCTTAATGTGAATTAAAATATATGTTAAAAAATTATTTTACTTATAATATTTTATTTAAAATATAGACGAAAGAAAGCATTTCATATAATGATATTATATTATAAGTTACTTTCCATACACACATAAACAAATGTACAATTTATTTAGGTGAAATTTGCAATCTCAATAAATGTAACGCTAAAATTAATATCATTGAAATTAAAATTAAGAAAGAAAAACATTAAAACAAAGAAATTTTCATAATTTTTTAAAATTTATAATAAAATGCATAGAGAGAAAATATATGACTAGGAAAACAAACTAATATTTAATTATTTTTATAACTTTAATGTATATTCGCACTAATATTTAATGTTCGTAATATTTAAAGCAATAATTAAAAATGACGTATGGAAACATAAAAAACATGTTTAAAATAAATTATTTGTTGATAAATATTGTTGATGTTCTGACTATAATTTGCTTTCTTAAGATGCTGAATAAGCTGATTAACAACTGTGGTAATGAGCACGTGCAATTTCCGCATTCGCGACGTGCATTGTAAAAGAAGTTTCCGCAATCCCGGAAACCCGCATAAAGTCTCTTGTTTGTGTTTTTTAAGATGCCACAATACTTTTAATATCAATCTAGTCGGGCAGCAAAAAGAAACGATACAATTTTTGTCGTTTGCATTATTCACAACGACAAATTTATATAAACGTTTCTGTTATAATTGAAAAATACATATATCTACAAATATCTTTTTTTGCTTCCATATATACCATATATATACTTTTGCTTAACATATATATCATTCTTTTTATTCTTCGGTGAAAATAGACATTCCGTCATGCGTACATATAGAAGTACATTTCAAAAAAAGTTTTGTAATCGAATTACCATGTCAACTGTACTTCGTGCAAATGATATAAATATCTACGTTAATAAAACTGAGAATTTTTTCATATACTACAATCTGACATTATTTGAAAATCAGTTATTATTCGCCCGAGAAATCGTATGTCGTTAAAATTGTCTAAATCTTCCATTTTTAATTCGCAAAATATCTTTTCTTAATTTAGAGTACATTTTAACGGTTTGTGGTGTTTTAACTGTAATTAATAATATCAATAAATAATTTAATTTATATTTGCATTACTTCTCAAAAGATCTAAAATCTTAATTAAACTGAGATTAAATAGCATTAGTAAAATCAACCTTTAAATAAGTAATAAACAGAAAATTATATTCATCACAAATAGATTCATTTCTTTTTAGATTCTTTAAATTATAAAGTACTAATTCATTTTCGTCCTCACTTTTTTTCATTTCTCAATCTCATATTTGAGATTAGTTAATTTAACCACTAAACATGATTCATAATATATGTATTTGTTTTTTCGATAATGTTAGTGGTGATCCACATAGAGAGCTTTGAAAGCATGTGACGCACGTATCGCGAAGAAAAAAGGATTCGATACCAGACGAAGTAGACAGAATTTTTGTGGGAATGTTGCGAAGTGCATTAAAGTCTCGTCGGGATGTTCCGGGTGCAAAACTTACTCAAGCAAGGACTCGGTTCGTGTCCGCGGAGATGGATCCGATGGAAAACTCCGGCGCCGCTGAATCTGCCTTGGGGGCAAACTAGACTCGTGCCAAATGGAGTCAACGTTTTCGCTAACGTGCTTCGCTTTCTCGCAGTGAAGGCGGCACAAATGGAAGAGGATAATGGGGGTTGAGCGGAATGCGAGGCGATAAACAGGTGATTGCGATGCTCCTCGACAAGAAACAGTCGAACCGACGTGGAGTGTCGGTAAATGGAGGTAATTCTCGATAGACTAGCGGTTAACGTGATACCCGATACACGACTCTCCGACTGCGTTCTCATCTTTCGTTGCTAGGAAATTCACTTTGCCGAAATAAAAAGAAATATCGATTTTTTCAACGCGTTAAAATATTCGTGATATAATTTTGTGGAAAAGCGTTTAGTTCAAATTTAATAATCAGTATATACATCGTATAAATATATATTGTATATATTTCAATAATTTTTTGTATCATTATTTTTTCCGTCTTACAAGTAAACCTATCCAAAAGGTACACTCCGATTTTGATGAACGTTTAATATGTTGTATTCTAGAATGGTTTGAAGAGTACTTTAAAACAATGACAATATCTTTTATAGTTTCGGAGATATTCGCCCCAAAAGAGAAAATTCGACTATTTTCAAAGGGGCGTTTCATCCCCTAAACATGCGTATGGGCACGTATAAAAAAATACGTGTCCCTTATTTTCATGTAGAATATGACATATTAAACACTCATCAAAATCGGAGTGTACCACTAGGGTAGATTTACTTGTTAGTGTAATTATTAATAAATATTTTGTGGTTTTATGCGTATCAAATCATTGTTGTTTGCAATTAATTAGAAAATATTCAAGTTTGACAAATGCCGCGCTGCAGAGTCTTAATGGAAATATGTTATGTGTTTCATTCTGTATTTTATCTATTTTATTTAATTAAAAGATATTCAAATGCAACATTAAAAGCTGCCATGGACTGTAAATTAATCAACCTAATTTATCATTTTTACGATTTTCCCGAGAAAATATATGTAATGAAATAATGTAAATAATAATAATATGTAATAGAATTAAATAATTACTAGGTTCTTGAAATATAATAATTTTAATATTCAATGAGAAATGGAAGTTAATGCTTGAAAAATATAAAAAGAAAAAAAGTAGTTTTTAAGTTTACTTTACGCTTTTCTCTCTTTCGTGTACTTAACAGTACGACAGTAAGTTTTCCAGGTGCAAGTTGTCCGACATACGATTAACGGTATCCATAACGGGCTACGAAACAATTTGGTCACTGGAAAGAGGTCAACTCAACCTGTCCATTAGGGTCCATCACGTT
Source organism: Aphaenogaster ashmeadi (assembly GCA_003063805.1). Lineage (NCBI taxonomy): Eukaryota > Metazoa > Arthropoda > Insecta > Hymenoptera > Formicidae > Aphaenogaster > Aphaenogaster ashmeadi. The sequence goes on along the minus strand of NJRQ01002644.1, from coordinate 7,294 downwards.
AGAGTATCCACTCGTTCGCTTGGCAATAAATACGAAAGAACTGTTTCACGGGAAAATGGTGAATTTCATTTTCCTTGACATGCGACATAAAGATATCGGAGTTCATTTATCTGAGAAATGGATACAGATACTCGATCGAGAGAAGTTTTCCAGTCTCGCGCGCTGTTGAATTGATTGAGTTGCGAACTCGATAGTTTCATTAACGAGGACTTTGCGCGAGATCGGTAATGAATCCCGTCAGCGGGTAGGTCGATATTACGTTACGTTACGTTGCGTTTATCGTTCGGAACTAAGCGGTATTATGCCGTATTAAACATTATGAATTGGAATATGATTATAATATCATATACATATATGTCTATTCTATTATCTTTCGGCGCGAAATATCATAGTGATGTTATAGATAGAATATGAGCCACGCTGAAATATTAATCGTCTATATATCCGAAAATATTTGACGAAGTAATTGTAATATTCTAGACTAGAAAATGTTTATATATACGAATTTATATATATATATATAGAAAGATTGCAATATATATGCCGCTAACCGCGATTAATGAAGCATCAATCTATGTGCATTATTTACTATTGCTATACACCGTTGTGCATCATCAATATCGTTTCAGACGATGAAATATTAATATGCGTTATAAGAGAAGAGAAAAAAAGAGAAGAAAAACGAAATTCTATTCTTTATATAAGGTAGCTTAGAAACGGTCAGTTAATAAAGCAAGAGGCATTGCAATAATGGAAAAATGTAGTTAATTGTTTTAATTGAGATTGTACATATGTTTGTGAGTCTCTGACGATATATCGATCACGTTATCTTTTCTTCAAATTGCATTAAAAATAGATTAAGAAATAACATTAATCTTTTATTATTCTTAATATTGTTTTGTCGAACTTGATCATTATTCTAATTATTCTTAGAGATTGCCCTATCAACTGGTGCGATGACACCGTCAAATCAACAATGACCTATGATCTTAATGGAAAGATAAATTACATACTGCACAAATCTAATCAATTAATAAATATTTGCCTACGAAGATCTTTTAATCGAAAATTTTTTTAATCAACTATAAAAAAATGTTACGTCTACAATAATCGTTATATAAGAGCTGACGTAAGATAAGATTAACTCTTCATCCGTTCAGCTATTGCATAAAATACGAATACATGATCAATTCGTTATAATAACTATTCCAAACTGGATATTTTGCACTCAAAAATAATCATTTTTAAAAATATTCGTATATTAAAGAACGCGTTCCACAGGAACATAAATTCAACTATATAAAAGACTAAAATCTGACCTCATGCATACTTCGATTGTATTATTTATCTACATCAAAAGCGGATCTTTATTGTACTATCCTGGAATCGGAAATCTGATTCATCGATAGTTTAGAGTGAACTGTCATGTTGAGATATACAAGCAGTTAATCGTGCAAAGGAGATCGCGAGACGCATATCGTACAGAACGCAGCTCTCGTGCCAAATCCGATTTGGAGCACAATCGACGTGGCTAAAGAAAGTTCAAGAGGTAGGTTATCGGCGAGAGTAATCGCACCAGATATTGACAAATCACTTTTAAACCAGATTATCGTGCCAGTTCTTACGCGGCCGTTAAACCTTCAAAATAGAAAAAAGATACTTTTTTTACGTAAAGAAAAAAAATATTTTTGCTAAATGCATATTTTTATTTAAAATGTTCGCTCCTCACACAAAATCGTGCGAAACGTGCTTTATGAAATTCCATCCTAATTCCATAAGTTTATATGACAATCGATCGTTTGACCAGCAAATAAAGCACAATATATTCTCAATTATCCGCATTTTGATCCTTCTACATTCCGCGCGAGTATTACTTTGCCACTATTGTTATATCGATTATACGTTTCTATGTGAAAGCAAGGAATTTCAAAGTAGCCGAGAGCAGAGTTTATGCTCTTCCCATTATATGATAAAAAGTTACTTTCGAACGGCGAGAGTCCCACTTGGAATGGTATGCTCGTCATCTTCGTGTCCTCCAATGACGTACGTCCACGTTGGAAATTTCAACCGGAGGTAGGCGCACTATCTCTCTTTCTCTCTTTTCCCTTCTCTTTGCACAACTGTTGACGTCATCAGCGGATACGTTATTTTGTACAATCGAAAATGCTGTCTTCCTAATTTTGAACACTTTCGCGTTTCTATCTCAAACTATGCTTTATGTTCATACTTTTCTATTCATGTCATTAAGTATAATTAAAGTCAAAATATTTTATATGAATTAAATCTAAAGAAATAGTTTCAATCTTAAGTAAGTCCACAATTAATTTTTTATTTTTTATATATAAGCGCTTTATATATGAAAACTGGTAATACTTATTATCTAATAGATTTCTGTTATCGTTACTGACATATTTTGGAACTTACGCATAATATTTTTTTAAAACTTTATAATTTTTACTATAATTGTTCAACATAAAACAATTGCTATTAGATTTACATATTTTTACAAGAAATCAAATAATAAAAAATCTTTTTTTGTCTATTTAATCATCTCTAATAATTTTCCTAACTTTTTTATGCAAATGTTACTTTAATCAAGTGTAATAAACTCTTCAAACTATTTTTCAGAATAACAAATTGAAAAAATAAAGATATATTTTATAGAATATTGTGAAAATACTAAGCGAGATTAATAAAGTTTTTATAGTTGTCCGACTACTTTTGCTATCAATGCACTTATAACATCTTTTGATTGTGCACTTCGTCTAATTTCTTTGCTAATTTTTACGTATGTAACGAAACTACAATTTTTGTTCAATAGTTACTGACAATACTTACATTTACTTCGAGAGTTTCATGACATTTCTCGATCAAAAACCAGAATACTTTCGTCGACTAAACACTAGATCAGTAATTAAAATACTGTCTATAATATCGGAGTATAATATACCACGCTAAACAAATTTATCATAATTCTCAGTAGAATTAATTAGTTTTTCAGTAACGTATGACATCAGCTGCTTCTTTCCATCTGTTCTTCAGTCCACTTTTGTCCTACTTTTGCAGTTGCCGCGATAAGTGTTGTTTCATTTAGAAATTTATTTCACATTCGTTTCAGTTAGAAACTAACTGCGAGTAATTTACCAAAGGCAAAATATCGAATTTGAGAACATTAGAATACGTAGAATACCGTACTAAACGAAAAATACTACACGTAGAATACTGTACTGACACTAAGGAAACTTATCATATCTATGACGTTAACCTAGTTCTTGCGATTAACGCGTGACATCATCGTCATCGCGTTCCCGGAACGCAGACATTCACGGTTCTCTACTGATTCTGTTATACCATCAGCCTCCACTACCAGCGCAATTTCGTTAATAGGCAAATCTCATAATCGACAATCTCGTTCGACCTCGCACATCTCCTGCACATGATCACCGATCCACCGGACCGTGTTCAGTCTATTCAGTATTCAGTATTCAGTATTCCCTAGCATTTGTCCGGTCTTTCGCGTACTGTCACTGACCTTGAGTCGAACTTGCTGCCGTCCTGAAGCGTGCCGGTGTAGTGCATGGTCAGCTGGTCGCCCTTCTTCGACCTGACGTCGCATACCTCGGGCATGTACATCTTCTCCACCTTCAGACCATTTTCAGCATTGTCGGCTCTGCTGAGAGCCACAATCGCTACCACGAGGAAGAGAGCGTAACGGCACATCGCAAGCACGGCACTCGCGCTGTTTGACGTATAGGAGACCATGTTCATCAGTCGGCGGATGCTCGTGAGCAACTGAGTTCTCGCAGCGTTCTACACCAGCGAGCCACCTTCGGATCCCCGCTCGTCCCACCGTCCCAGAGCGACGGCGCCGTAGTCGGGACAGAGACCAGACCAACGGGATCAGAAGGGGACAGAGAGTCCATGCCGCCACATTGCGCCGTCTCATTGGCCCCACGGAATATGTAGGTCTCTACCTCGGGAAAGTCCTTTTCTCTCTCTGCACCTCTTGGTACCGCTCGCGATTTCTCGCTCACCCTACTTGGTCGTCTTTCCTCGTTCATTTCATCTCGCATCACGCTCTCTTGTCTCTTCTTAGCTACCTGCTCCACATCTCCGTCTTCTTTACGGTTGTATCCCAGAGTCGCGCGTCTTGCTCCGACCTGATTCTCTTCCTGCTTTCTCTCTCACCGCCACGTTGCACCGCTTCGTCCTTTCCGCGCTCATATACCGATATCTTCATCCTTCTTCCGCCGGTAGCGTATCACGGTGTCTGCGGCTTGCTCCGCTCACTGTACCTTTCTCACTCGCCTATCAGGTCGGGTGTTCCCTTTCATCCCTTTAGTCCCGTCTTCCGCACCTCTTCACATCGTTGCGTCTTTCCCTTTTTTCTTCGTCTCTCTTCTCCCTCGCTCATTCCCTCTTTCTCCCTCGGTTACCGATACAAAGAACACGAGTCGACTTGCGCTCTGATTTTGACGAGACTCCGCAGGTGCATCGTGCGAATGCAAGTTCAATGAAAAAAATGTATCGTTCTAGTGAATCAAATTAAGGAATAAACTTTATCCGGAAGAAATGTTATTTTCCCGACACAACAGAACCTATTAGAAACACGATGAAAACTTCGTTCGAAGTTCGCTGCTGGGTAAACCATTTTACTCCGGGTGTACGATGTAAGCTATCCAAATGAAGAAAAATTTCTTTCATATCGAAATTTTTTAAATATTTCGTAACATGACAACCGTAGTTTATTATGTAGCATGACAGAAATTTTGTATTTATCGCGCTTGCATAATACTTAGTCGCATAGTATTGATTGAATGATCTCATCTCTGACAATTAAATCTCAAATTCAAGCAGCTATTTTTAATAAAATACGGTATGCCAATGCGAAAGAGAAACTTGGAAATGTGAATGCGATTCAGCAAAGGACAGATATGTGAAATTTGATTCTCATCCCTTGGGATTTCATTCGATTTTGTTCACTTCGTCAAGTGGAGTTATCCTTGATTTTTCCGGTTCTTCCCTTGGCTTATTCTCTTCGCGCTTCTTCAACGCAATCCTTGCCTTTCACATATCGTCCCGCGTATCCATCTATCGCTCTTTAATTTCGTTTGTCGTCTCTCGGCCGCCGCACCTCGTGTTACATGTCATCCTGATCTCGTCGTTTATCACTGATGTCATCGCACCACCGCTGCGAGGCGCATCCAAGCGTTGCAATGCGTTTCCTTCCTACGCGGAGAAGGATTTCGTGGTCGTTTCGCGAAGCGTATGGATGTCGCACTGGTCACACTGGATGGCCATTATATTTCCTTTTTTACGAGTTCCGGCTTAAATGTCTCGCTCGAAGTTGGAATATTAAACTACGAGTTTTTAATTGGTTACGGTCACCGGCTCGAAAAACCTACTCGCTTACGTGCTAACGTAATTCATCTCTCGATGAATTATTTATGGGATATTTTACGTATTGGTATGTAAATTCGGCTGGCCGAGATATGTACATCGAATTCGCTAACTGCTACAGCGGAATTTCCGGATAGCATTTGAATAGCGATACTCAATCGATTAAGGTTCGCTTTCGACTGAAATGGAATTTTACGAAATAAAATTTATGCGTACGATGGTACAGACATAAATATAGAAATCCCATTGGAAATGGAATAATAGTCATACCATCAGATTATACATGCTATTATTGTATTAGCTGGAATGGAAAGTGCATTTGAATCAATTATATATTTTATAAATCTCAAATTTTATTAATTTATCAATTAATAATAACTGAGAATTAATTTATCAATTAATTCTCAGTTATGTTAAAATTATAATTGATTATGATTTATACTATAATTAGCTTTTATAATTATTATACATATATAATATGTACCTATTTTGCGAAAAAGTACATGCTTTTCATGCACATAGATATGACATTTGTTTGTATGATATGTGACACACAGTGCAACTGATATAAATTAGCCGATTAACGAGTTAATTGTAAGGTCATGTAGCTCACTGACTACCTAATAAAAAATTTTTATATTTTCTAACTAACTTGCGCATTTCTTACCGCGCTGTACTCCCATAGCCTTCCTTAAGTACATTATTATTGTTGATATAAATTATATTTAAGAAAATTATTTCGCGCAATTGTAGAAATTTTTAATCTTTATGCCATAATAAACCAGAATTTTATATTTTTATTTCGCACGTATTTAACTTTAATCTAATTATTATCCAAATATATCTTTTATCAGTAATAAATATCAGGTAATATTTTATCAATATCATAAAACTAATGTTTAGTACATATTTCACCTATAATATAAATAATATATTTATATATATACAAGAATATCTTATCTTCTCTCTTCTTATTCTTCTAAACAATCTAAACTAAACTATTCGCTGTTTTCCAAAACAAACTAGTTTTATAAATCAGAATTACAAAGAAATATTCTATATTGCAGATATATTAAATAGCGTCTTCAAATATTTGAAATCTGATCTTTTAGTTTAATCTACTATAAACACATTTATGTTCCAAATAGAATCGTAAGCGTAGGAAACATATGTGTGTGTATATCAGTATATATATATATATATATGTATATATAATATTTGCAAATTGAAATACTTAGAAAGTTTTCTGCGTGCATAATTTTGTTTAAAACATATATATGTATAATATTCGCTAATATTTGTAAATGAGTAAAATTCTCTTGGAAAAAACGCCACGTTGACGGATCAAATTTATCGCAAGTCGTGCGTTCGTGATGCATCGTTAAGCAAATAATGGCGCATGATATCATGAACAGGCTGTTAATTAGCATTTTAAATAGCGTTTTAAGACTCCACTTATCAGCCAATAGCAAATGTTTTGGACTTGATATTGAAACAGCTTCACTTGCCTCTAGATATTCACATTGATCGACAAGCAGAAATTTTAAACAACGTTTAAAATTTTGCAGAATCTTGAAACAATATCAAAACGATTTCTTCATTAACTTTTAATAGAATTCTCTTATTATCCTATTTTCACATTCTATACTATAATCTGTCTATTTCAGTTTATTCATTCTTCTCTTTTTTTTCTCTTGTTTCACGTTCTGTCCCCTTGCAATTAAATTATTATCTCTTTTTTTTAGGTATATAGACATTATTATAACAGCAGCTTCACTAGTGCTTTATCTTTTGCGTGTACATTTTTTTCATTTTCTTTGTACTCTCTTTGTAGTTATCTGACTTATCGGAATCCAATTTTATACATCTATGAACTCAAGTTTTATTATTAGAG
>NJRQ01002597.1:0-12587 GCA_003063805.1 Aphaenogaster ashmeadi | reverse complement strand
TCAGAAGCCATAGGCAGAATGCAGATACCATAGCGCATGCGCCATGGCTTTTGCATTCTGCTCATGGCTTCTGAATTTCCAATCTACATAAAATACATAATGCGCTGTGGCTTCTGCAATCTGCTCATGGCTCCTGCAATTTTATGTGCTTCCACCTTTACACAGTGTCGCCTGTGTACGTTGCTGGAAAGCACCCATTGTCTTGTCAACACTCGACGTTGATTTGTTGGTTCCAGAAGTAAGACCAATCACGTTCGATTGCTCACTCAACGGTTGTGTCTCCTGAACGCAGCCAATATTATATCTTCATTTATTATAGAAAATCTAGTAACGTTGCTCAACTGTTGAGTCTGCTGAACGCATCCTTTATTCCGCACGCTCTATTCCGTACCGTGTGATTTCGGCCTAATCCCGACCCTCCACCGAAGTAGAACCAGATTGAAGGCTTCGGTGGAAACTAGACTAGTGTGAATCCAGCATAATTTGCACCAATCTACGATAATTCACTTTTCAGGAGTTGGCAACCCTGGGTCGCGCGTAATCGTGGTGAGTCTTGGGTACACTTGGTTACGCCGAGTTACGCGTCGGGGCGAGAGCGTACCGTATGTGCCGATGATCTGAGAGATTCTCGCAGTTGCGGTATTTTCTGTGCGAAATATGTCACGTCTCTGCGTGGCCTAACGACAGGACGGTATTTCGGCGAGTCGCTGTGCGTATCATAACGGAGAACTGGTATCAGAAGTTTAACATTACCCCGTAACCGCCAAAACTGTAGACGGAAACGCCATCTTGTGCATTGATGTTTATATTTTCACAAATCGAGCAACGTCCACTGTTGATTTCTCATATGCATTTTATGGGTTAGATCGTATGCCAATTGATGCATAACATTGATTGCGAGTCTGAATTTTTTTGTATTACTTAATATTGAAAGTAACGATTTACTCTCGGAGAGAAATATTTCATTAGGTCTGTTCGTTTTCGCTGCACTTCTGAACTAGTGCAATAAGTTAGAATGAGACAAATATATTTTCTTTCATTCTAACTTATTGCACTAGTTCAGAAGTGCAGCAAAACAAACAGACCAATTGATGCACTAGGTTTAGGCAGGATGGCGTTTGTCAAATGTTTCCTTCTCTCTAACTGTGCTTCTTTTGTGCTTGAACTAAAAATCTGATCTAATTAATAGTAATTTTATCTTTTTATAGATCAGTATTAGAGAAATACAGGCATCATGTTTTATGCACATTTTGTGTTGGCCAAAAAAGGGCCTCTGGCCCGTATATGGTTGGCCGCTCATTGGGACAAGAAATTAACGAAGGCACATGTATTTGAGACAAACATAGAAAAATCAGTGGATGGTATATTACAACCGAAGGTAAACACATCATTTTAGCGACCAGCGAGATCTGACAAATGTTTTCGATATATCATTAAATTTTATCAATATTTGCAATAGGTTAAGATGGCTTTGAGAACATCCGGCCATTTATTATTGGGAGTAGTACGAATTTATTCAAGGAAAGCCAAATATTTATTGGCTGATTGCAATGAAGCTTTTGTAAAGATCAAAATGGCCTTTAGGCCTGGAATGGTAGATCTACCTGAAGAACATAGGGAGGCAGCTGTAACAGCTATCACTTTACCAGAAGTGTTTCACGATTTTGATACAGCTATGCCTGAACTCAAGTAAGATAACTCTATTAAGCTGTTGTCTTTGAACTATATATATTAGTAGTATTTCTAAATATTTTATAAATTTTTTTTTCAGAGATGTCGATATCGAAGCTCAATTCAGTTTGAATCAATCTAGAGCAGAAGAAATAACAATGAGGGAAGATTATGGTAGTTTATCTTTGGTTACTCATGATCAGGGTTTTGGTGACATGAGTTTTGATGCTGAGCCACCAGAGTTGCTACGACATGGCAGTGGCATGGAACCTTCGTTAGATCAGGTATTCACACTGCTTTATTTTTTTTCAGTTTTACTTATTTTTAATACCTTTAATTATTACATAATAATGAGTAAAATTGAATATATTTTTTAAGTTTTTCCAAAAGTGCTTTATATATTTTAGAGTAATGTAAATATTACAGATGTGCACAATAGCAAAACAGTCTATAAAAATGATATTACAATTCTAAAAAATATATACCAATTGTAAAAGCGCTTATAAAATATGTCTACAATTTTTTTTATTACTGTATATGTACATATATATAACATGAACAAATTTTTGTCATTTGTTTTTAACATTTTCTAAAAGTTTTCTTTTTGTTAAATGAGCAAAGAATAAACAAGATAATTTTTATTACATTTTTATTATATTTTTAAAGATATTTAAGATATTATTAAGATATTAATTGCCCCAATTGGATTTTTTAGAGTCACATGTTGTTCAGTGATGGCCCAGGAATAGAAACAGCATTGGAACAAAAGGAGAAAGAACCAATTGCAGGAACATCTGCTACAACGCAACCCATGGACATAGATACACCCATTAGAGACGATGGTTTTGGTGGTCATCTTGGGCAGGATATCATATGTATGATAAAAATAATTACTATTCTATCCCCTAAACCCGACAATCGTTTATAATTATTGTCATGTGTTTTAGCGGGAGGTCTCTTTGAAGGTGGTTTATTTGATGAAGCTCCAATGGGTGAAGTACCCGTACCTGAAGTTAGTTCGATAAATGAGCAACAGGAAGCAGGCGCGGTTCCTGGAACTGCTGCTTCCGTGCATGATGAATCTGACGAAGATATGGGCGATCATTTTGGTGGTCCAGTCTCTCCAATGGGAGGCATGAGGTATTTATCATTCCTAAAAAATTTATAAGATTTCTAAAATATACAATGAAGAAAGGAAAATTAGGCAATAATAGCCGAAGCATGGTTGATAAGACGCAAATATTTGTCCAATCGACCTATCTAATAACAAGACAACTTTATTCATAATAAACGAACATATATCCCAATCTTGGATTGAAATGTACGTTTATCAATAAAAATGTTCATTATGATAGATAGACCGATTAACTACATTTTGATTTTCATTACTTAGTTTTCCTTGGTTTATCATTACTTTGGTTCTTCATATATTTCGTTATATGAAACTTCCGTATTGCACTAATCCATTGAATACATTATGAATAGCTCTGACGGGTCTCGACCAGCTACACCAGCTGTAGCTGGAGAGGAAATTGAAGGAAGAATAAGCGTTGCCAGTCGACGTTTTACACCAGCTCCACCAGTTATACCAGAAGAACATGCCATTGATAACATAGAAGAACCACCACCTTTACAAGATCAAACCACATTATTACATGATGAGGAAGAAAGCTTTGCATTAGCTCCAATTGATGCATCCGCTTTGAAGGGTAAATTTTTTTTATTCCAACATTAATGTGTATATTTGTTTCTTGTAACTAACAAAAAGTCATCGGTTTTCTTAGGATTCACAAAAGCCAAGCGCAAGCGTAAACTCATTGTCGATGAGGTAAAAAATATTTCTGGTGAGGAAATGAAGGCACAGCTATCCGATACTAGCGATATTATCACAACATTGGACTTGGCACCACCTACGAAAAGATTAATGCACTGGAAGGAAACAGGTGGCGTAGAGAAACTTTTTGCTCTGCCAGGAAGGCCCATCCCGGCTCGTGTTCTATTTAAAGTAATAATATTTTACGTTATACGATTATTTCAATAATAAATTTTGAAAACTTGCATAATATAAATATTTTATTCTAATTATCAAAACAGAATTATCAAAGACATCTGACCAGCAAATCTTACGATCATGAAGACTTCGGACGACTTGGAACTGAGGAAGATGGAATGTCTTTAGAACAAATGAGAGATGCTCCAGAAGAGGTATCTTCTTATGAACAAAGTATCCTTAATAAGCGAACAGGACGAAAACGGAAAGCACCGCAGGATGATGAGGTTAGTCGTAAAAATAATAATAAAAGAGGGAAAGAAAGATCTTTTTCTTTAAAGAAGGGAACAATTCGCAGAGTTTTAATGGAATATTATAATTAATATGAATGTAATATCGTTACTATGTTTAGATAAGGCCACCTCAACCACCCCAACCAACTCCAGTAGAGCTCAGTCAACCGAACGAAGCAGTGGAAATTCCAAACATAATTGCACAACAAAATCTTTCTTCAGAATCATCTATACCACCCGAAGTATCTTTACCAGTAGAACCATCGGTTTCCGATATAAGCAGCATTGTGCCTTCCGGGGAACCATCAGAGGTTGTACCGCCAACTACCGAAACACCTTTGCTCGGCTCGGAAATACCACAAATCGCACCAGCTGAAGTTAGCTCGATACTCGGCACACACGAAGAACCACAAGTACCCTCAACATCGGCACAGGAAGAAGCCGCCACTACCGTACAAACATCTGATATGCCGCAGATGGAAAATATGGGTTACGACCAAGTGAGTTGAGAAGCTTTCATTCTGTGATGAAAAATATACAATTAATATACTTATGCTTGAGTCCTTTTGATTTTTGTGTCATTGCGTTATAATTACTGATTCCTTAGACATTAAATCTAGAGAATGCTTATAACTTTAATGTAGACTTATCAATGCTGTACAATTTCGACAGGCACAACCGCAGGTTTCATACATGGGCTATGACGAACAACATCCCCCAGCTCATACACCTGGTGCAATTTCCGAAAGAGGACCTGCTACACCGTGGAATCATGAAGATTACGAGTTTCCGCCATCCGTGGGACCTGTAATATATTATCTTTAATATTATTTATAAAATTTTTATTATAGTTTATATAAATGATATAAATGGTTTATATTTATGTATTTATTACACAAGTTTGGGTAAATCTAAAAATTTATTTTAAAAACGTGAATTGCTTATATTGTATTACAGCTTATAATGTATTACATTAATTGTATTAATTACTTATAATGTATTACATTTTTCAGCAAGAGGAACAGCAAATGGATGAAACTTACGAGCAGTTTGAGGAACGCGTTCTTAACAAAAGAGCAGCACATATGTATCATGTTATTAAGAGCAAACTAGATACCAAAGATAAATTAACGCTATCGGAGATGGCATTCAAAAATAATCGCAAACAGGTTGGTATCTTGGAAAACGATATATTTGTCTTTCTATGTAAGATTTTTATATTGATAAAATATATCTTTGCAGGTTGCACAGAAGTTTTATACACTGTTAGTTCTGAAAAAGTTCCAAGTATTAGAACTCAATCAAGAATATTCATATGCTGAGATTATAGTCACAAAAGGACCAAAATTCGAAAATCCTGCGTTGTAAAGGTTTATGCTCTCAGTTATGAAACTTCACGTATCAATGAAGGAAGAATGTTGACATCTATCTTTACACATAAAATATCAAAATACATTCACATTTTTTCATAAATAAATCCTAAATTAATATATTAGAAAGATTCGTTGATTTTAAACACAGAATAACTTTTAAGAAATGGGAAATTAGCTTTTATTTTTTTTTATTCCCTGTCTTGAGAAGATGCATAATGAATGCTAATGAATAGTGAATGTGTAATCACTTTAATCATATTGCATTTCTTTTTTCACATTATACATAAATACACTACATTGACAGCTTTTTTATTTAAAGAAATTCTTATTGATTTTATAAAAGTTTTACTTCTTTAGAAATTGATTATGTCTTGCATTATTCATCAATCCGAACAGGGTTTGTATATAAACATAGTAAATAATTAAAGAATATTTTATGACATATGTATCATCTCATCTCAATGACTCTTGAGTCTATACTGCAAAAAGGTCCAAAACAGATGCACTCTTGATATTAATAAATTTTGATATAATTATCAATTTTCATTTGAAAATATTTAATAAAAGTATGAATGCAGTTATTTTTAAATTTTCAATTTAAAAGATTCAAGAACTAATTCGGGAATTTATTTATAGTACTTATATATACATTACTCTTTATTTGTAATATAAACAGTTATTAATGGAAGAGTTAATTTAATTATTTGTGAATAATAATTTTATGTATTATTGTCAGAAAGAATATATTTTCTATTCACATCTGTATGAAAATAGTAAAGACACAAGAAACTAAATATTAATTACGGAATTTTTGTAAACCTTTTTTATAATACTTTACTTTTACGATTGAAATATTAATATCGCGAAAATCACAATTATTACATCTTTTATTCTTTAAAGATCTATTTAAAAATTAATAAAAATTACTACCAAATAGCTAAGTCAATAAAAATTTTATTATAGTGTTAACTATTTTCGGGAAGAAAGTAGTATGCACTATATTATCAAAGAAAATTGTTCAATGATTTATTGTTGTACTAGTATGTCTATCTTATGATATACAAGAATGTTACGAAAAACAAACAATATATTTTAAAAGAGCTCATGTTTATTATTAAAATTTTGCAATAATTTCACAAGTTTACATTGTAAATAAACATAATCAAGATAAAACAAATCGTTAAAATATAATCGTAAGAAATAATTTAGTGATGTGTCATTAAGTTTAAAATCAGTTAACTACCATGATGTATATTGTAAATAACATCTATTTAACGAATCATGAGAAAATAAAGATCGCGCGCGTTTATATATATATATATATATATATATATATATATATATATATATAACATCGTTTATAAACAATATTGAACCTACTGAGCATACATATCATATAATACTTAAAACTGTTATTCTGCATTATTTTCCATTAATGAACTGTTATACTAGATATATATTAGATAATAATTTATTAAGTTAATAGAAACGTTTCTTTATAATCATTTTTTTCTTTTATATACGTGATGCTAGAAAAATATCTAAATTTAAAACTTATTATTTTAATATTCTACGATAAAATATTCATTTATTTTTATTACTGCATATAGAATTTATATTATTAAACACAATTTTACGATGAATAACTGACACATACACACACATATATTTAATATTATTTATATAATAGTATATATTATAATATATATTATTATATAATATTTAGTAATATATTTTTATCTGAAATGAGAAATTTATAACATGCGTGCGTAATACGTATGATTTAAGTTATATTATTTAAGTCATATTCATTGTTAAATAATTACACAAACATTTGAATAAGATTGGTATAATTAGCATAGACAGTATGAAATACATTTTCGATATACTGTAAATACCATGGTTATTACATTAACTACAAAATTTCCTTAAACATAAAAGTTTATTCATATGAATCAAAGAAATGTAAGTTTAAGAATATCCTAGTTTTTAGTAATAAACACAAAATTAAATATCTCTTCTACATATTCTTCTTAGTATGAATGTTAAATGCCGTCTTTTTTATGGTATTAATACATTCAAATAAGTATACCATTATATTATGAAACAGCTTTATTTTAAATTTTAGCAGCATTTTATGCGCATACAGACTTAAATTGTGTATATGCAATTACGAGCAGCAAGTTGTAATTAAATCTTTATTATCGCGTGATATTTGTATGCGCAGTGGAACATTTACAAATCTTTTACATTTTTCTCGTATAAACGCATTGTATTCAACATAATATGTAAATGCATTTTGATATTAATCTTCCAATTCACCGGCGTCCATGGCGTCTTGATAAGATTTAGTTTTTGAACGCTCGGGATCTAGTTTAATCATATCATCGATTCGAAGAATGGTTATAGCTGCTTCAGTAGCAAATTTCAAAGATTTAATTTTTGAAATGGCTGGTTCTAATACGCCTGCTTTTTTGTTATCTCTTATAATTCCCACAAGTAAATCAAGGCCCACCCTGCAAAAATTAATTTATTTTTTAAATTTTTATTTTATAGAATAAGCTATAAAAAATCCAGTAGAAACTCACCACTTCAAATCGACAAGATCTGGCTTTGTTATACTGGAATTATGATAGGCTCGGAGCTTAGCAACAAGATCGGTTGCATCTTGTGCAGCGTTTACGGCTAATGTTTTTGGTATAATTAATAAAGATCGAGCAAATTCCGCTATAGCCAGTTGTTCTCGGGAGCTCTATAATATAGAAGTTTGTAAATATCTTACAAAAAGAAAGAGAAAATTATAGAAAAGAATTTAATGATACCAATGATGTCGCAAAGTTTTCTAGATATATTGAGAGTGCAGCTTCCACGCAACCTCCTCCCGCAACGACACTTTTGCTTTCCAAGACTCTCTTGACAACACATAATGCATCATGTATGGAACGTTCCATTTCGTCACAGTAATAATCATTTGGTCCGCGTAAAATAATAGAACTTGCTGTGCGTGCCTTGGGCCTTAAAATAAAAAAAATAATTATACTTACGCCCGGTTTTTCATTATCTGATTAACTTGCGGTTTAGGATTTTGACCAATCGCATTTGAACAAGTGGCCGAATTGTCAAATGCGATTGGTCAAAATCCTAAACCACAAGTTAACCAGATAATGAAAAACCGGGCCTTACTGTTACTTGCATAATACTAATTGCATTATGAGCAGAATCCTTATCATAGAAATATATTTTAATAAATATATGAGAGCGAATGTGCATAACCGATATAAAAACGCTTTATGGAGTTTCATTCAATGATATTTCATTAGTAGTAAAATGTGTACCCTTTGATCAAAATAAGTTCGTCGTCACATATCATTTCTTGCACTACTTCAGCAGCCTCCCCCAAGAAACTGGCATCAAAACTCTCTTCTCCTTCCATGTTGGTCAGCGAAGTTAGAAATTGCGCACCTGTAGCTTTAGCAATTCTTTTCAGATCAGCTTTCTTGCATCTGCGTACTACCATAGTCTTAGTTTCCACGAAATACTGTGGAAATATCAAGATAAATATTGTGCTCACTTCTAAAATCCATTACTTGAAATGTACGACTGTACCTTTAAGCATAAATCGTCAATGCCGCCAGATAAAAGAACGACATTAGCTCCAGCAGCAAGAATCTTTTGAATACGTTCCTTGGTAATATCCGCTTCACGTTGACGAACAGCTTCGAGTTTCGTGGGATCTGTAATAAGTACTTCGACGCCCAACTTCATTTTTGCTTTCTGCAATGAGAAGTCTAGACATGCGATTTTCGCGTTTGTTATCCTCTTCGGCATTGCTTGAGAAGCGACAGTGCAATTTAGAGCATATCCTTGAACCAAAACCGATTCTCGGACACTTTTTCCATGTGCCTTCAAGACATTGACTGCTTTAATAGGATACAAAAAGCCTCCCTTGCCATCGTTGATTTTTATCGCGTTAGCGGCGTCGACTACCATGTTGCCAAAGAAATTGGCATCACTAATTATTAGTCATAGAAAATATTATGTATTACTTCTACTAAATATCAAAAACAAATTGCAAATGATAACTCCAAGTATAACATCAAAAGGATACGCTCCAATAATTTTGCTTGACATAGATGTTTTTGCAACATTAACTAAGCAATCCCTCCCGAGTTCGTCCACACTGATAGTAAGATGTTCCTGAATGTATTTGCATGCTTCTCTGAAATTGATTTCATGTACAAATTATATAAACTAAAATTTCCTTTTCTCTCTTGACTTGATGAATATGCAATAAATTCCGTTAATAATTTAGTAAATTAATGTTAATCAACGATTCAATTGATTTCATATCAAAAGTAAAATGATTAATAAAATGGATCGTTGAATATTTACTTGCAGGCAAGCCTGTAACCACTGATGACTGAAGTTGGATGTATCTTTTGCTTCACAAGCTCATCTGCATTTTTTAAAAGCTCAGCTGCTACTATGACCTTTAAATAGCATTTTATTAAATATAAATTAATACAAATATAAATTAATCACATTTGGTCTATCATAGGCCACCAAGAGGATCTCAGTAGAGATTAAAACCAGTTTTGGATTGGATATTACTATTACATTAAAAAAATTTATTTCTTTAAATTTAACTTATCACACGCGTACAACCGTGCTCCAGGCTCGTTACTGGCCATCAATTTTTAATTACATTTGTATGTTAACGAACCAACAAAGTAATTTCGGGTTGGGATGGAAAGGGGGGAATCTTATAGATGCTTGTTAACATCAGTATCATTAAATTGATTTTCAATTTAATGTTGTGATATTCGAGAGCTGCGTTTCAAGACCGATAGTAACGGCGCGCAGTTTATAGAAAAGTCACACATTAATATTATTGGAGCACTAAGATCCGCTATGACTGTCATTGGTCTATCTCTCGATTTAAATTGTTTATACATATATGCGGTCTTATCCTAATTATTAAAGTAATTTCGTTTTAATTATATTATTTAAATTAATCACTTACAACTGAAGTGGTACCATCTCCAACCTCCTCGTCTTGTAGCTGGGCTAATTCAACTAGAACCCGTGCAGCTGGGTGTTCAACTTCCAATAAGCGTAAGATAGTTGCGCCATCATTGGTAACGGTGACATCCTGAAAACATCAGTTGTAATTAAAATATTTTGTTCCAAATCTTTACGTGTAATATATTTTAAAAGATATTGGAGCTAAATACATACACCAATGTCATCAACTAGCATTTTATCCAAGCCAACCGGACCCAAAGAACTTTTAACTACATTAGCAATAGCACAGGCAGCCATTACTGAAAGAGACATGTAAATAACATATTTATTACACATATTTATATATAATTTATATATTAAATTATAACTACATACAATTTAAAGATTATATATTAATAAAATATTTTTACTGTATTCTTGAAACAATAATTAATTATTCTCAAAAAATATGTAGAAGTAGAGACATGAAGTATTTATTAATTGTTCATATAATTAATTTTTATATAATATACCAAGTGTGTTGACTTGTACTCCTAAGAAAGCCCTATTTTTATTACCTATCAATGTTTATCACACGCTCATTTTTAAGCAAAATAAACCTTATTTTTGATGAAGTCAATAAGTATGTATAGCATCTATATTTTGCTTTAGGTAGTCATTTATTTCCCGGTTACCAGCCTCAATTACTAAATGCCCTACATGCTTTCGTATTACACACAAAACGGTAGAATCAATTAAGGTTCAAGTGTCGATACGTCGCTTCTAATATCTACGATTCCGTTTCGTGGATTCGTAGGTTTCTCGGTGAGGAAAACGGCAATCGATAGGACGCGGATAAGGATGACACACAGAGCTCTCGAGGCTTCGGGACACGATATAACCAAACTCTGTGGGCTGTCGGTGCTCGTACCATTTTGTGTTCGCACCGGCGCTCCCGACTGTCGGATGCCTCCAACGGCTAAAGCACTCGATACTGTCGACATTGCGAGGAAGTCGCTGTTATTTCAGCACGATGCAGGCACAGAATCACGTTGCTCGCAACGACGGCGATGAGGAACCGGGAGAACAAGCCAAGAGAAGCCGCGTGCGACTATGAATAATAATAATTATTATAATGACAGTCAGCGCCCAATATTATTTCTTACTTCCTTTTACGGTCAAGTGCGACATCGGCCGCTATTGGTCACGCCGCGTTTCATCCTCGAATGTGATTGGTCAAAAAGAACGAATTGGACTAAAAAGTGGCGCATCTTTCCTCTTATTCGCGTGGCTGCGTTCAGCAACAAGGCCGGTATTCATAGTCGAATCTTATTTCAAGACCGTCTCAAGTAATGGCCGCGTTCAGTAAGTTCAAAATGTTTCCGCAACATACTGGGCTGCGTTCAGATTCCCCACCCGGGTGTCCCCAGGTATCATTTTATCCTTGTTGTTTACTGAATGTTAAACAAGGATAAAACGATACCTAAGGGCACTCGGGTGAGGAATCTGAACGCACCCCTACATTACTACTTACACTACTTACACAATGTCACCAATCCGCAGAAATTAAATTGTGTTGCCTAGGGGTTTTCGTTACTACCAACATTATCCCTTCTTTTTTTATGGAAATTGTCGTGTAACCATTACGACAAATACGCAACTTGTGTCGCCGTGTGTACGAAAGTGTCTAGGGATATTGCAATTGGAAAGCACCCATTGAATGTCAAGAAAGATAGAACGACGTTTGTGGGTGCTTTCCAGCAAAGACACTGTGTAACACAGTGAATCATTTCATCCTTGTTTAACATTGGCAAACAACAAGGATGAAATGATTCACTGTGTTACACAATGGGTGCTTTCCAGCAAAGACACTGTGTAACACAGTGAATCATTTCATCCTTGTTTAACATTGGCAAACAACAAGGATGAAATGATTGGCCGCGTTCAGCAGACTCAACAGTTGAGCAACGTTACTAGATTTTCTATAATAAATGGCCGCGTTCAGCAGACTCAACAGTTGAGCAACGTTACTAGATTTTCTATAATAAATGAAGATATAATATAGATAAATCTAGTAACGTTGCTCAACTGTTGAGTCTGCTGAACGCGGCCATTCACTGTGTTAAGGTGCCTACTGATGGACGCGGCAAATGCCGCGCGCGGCAGCGCGGCATTTCAGAAGGAACTAGATTCTAGGGGCTTCTGAACTACTCCTGCGTTGCCGCATTGAAGTTAGATCAATCTAACTTCATTTGC
>NJRQ01002564.1:0-11844 GCA_003063805.1 Aphaenogaster ashmeadi | reverse complement strand
TCGATAAAAAGGTTTTCTATTTATTTTATTGTTCTTAATAGAAAAGACCAGTTTTTGCCGGTTTTTTCCGGAAAATACCGGTTTTTACCACTGGCATGGACTTTATCCAAAAAATGTGGAATTTTGCCAACCCTGCAAGCAACACAAACAGACCTCTTTACTACGTTTACGCGAGCGTTACTTCTGTAGTAGTACTTGTCTAGTTGGCCCGCCAGGGGCTGCTTTGCATTGCGGTGGAATGGGGGTAAAACGCTAGCATTTCTTCGCTGCATGAAATTGTACCTTTACAGAAAAGTTGCAAGTTGATTGGCTATTGCATGACTTTTAGCGAATCAACTTGTAGATTTTCTGTAAGAGCAGAATTTGCGCATACGTTTCTTTTGCGAATGAATTCAAGAATCGAGGGTTAGAAATCCGATTACTTGTCGGAAACACCCGACGGTCTTGAAATAAGAACGGACTATGAATATACTGGCCTAAAAGTCGCAAAAGATTTGTTTATGAATTCCTAGTCTAATGCTGGATTCACACTGCATCCGACGTCCGACGTACGACGTCCGATATCCAATAGGAGAGTTTGTTTTCTAGAGACTTTAATATCGCTAGTTAAAGTCTCTAGAAAACAAACTCTCCTATTGGATATCGGACGTCGTACGTCGGACGTCGGATGCAGTGTGAATCCAGCATTAAGTGAAAATACATTCATTTACTTTATTTATGTTATTACTTTATTTAAAAACAAGCAATAAAACTTTTCTTTGCCAGTGAATAATTAACAAGAATTAAAGTATATTAGATGTAATCGACACAACTGGCCAAAATTTATTTGAAAAATTCACAACGTTTCGACCATTTTGGTTCTGGTCCTCTTCAGGTGTTAATAAATTATAATAAATAGATTAAGACGAACATTCTATAAATGTGGCGTAGTGCCTAATAAAGCCAAAAATCTAGAATATTGTTCGAGTCAAGTCAAAAGAAGATATATATCAGTATAGTCACAGAAAATAAAATATAGTCGAAAACTAAAAACTTTCGAAACTTAAAATATGTTCAGTAATTAAAGAACGTGTTAAGAAGCACGTCTGTAACACTCAACGGTTGTCAAAAGAATATAATTTATTAATTTATTATTATTATAATTTATTAACACCTGAAGAGGACCAGAACCAATGGTCGAAACGTTGTGAATTTTTCAAATAAATTTTGGCCAGTTGTGTCGAGTACATCTATTTTATTTAAGTCGTGCTTCATGTCTTCGTGTCCGCATTCTGTTTCGCGTGCGTAGATTTTGTATTACGATTCGTCATTATCGGGACGGCGATAAATCGGTCGCGACGCGTTCCATAGATAAGCTCGTATCTATTTCACGATACCGCGGATAAGCACCGTGCAAATCACGCAAAAACTTCAAGATTCAGATTAAATAATCCACGAAAGTATTAGGGCCATGGCACACAAAAAAAACGTACGCAATAAAACTTAAACTTAAGCGAATCGACCAATCATAAGTTTTGAGTTTTTAAGATGGCGTTCTTAAGTCTCGATTGTGATTGGTCGATTCGCTTAAGTCTTACTGCGTACGTTTTTTTTGTGTGCCATGGTCCTTAAGTCCTTATGTTTTGAAAGATCGTGGCACGGGGCGACGAAGCGCAACGCATCGCTCCTGCCGCGCCGCGGCCTCAAAAATCGAACACGTCCAACGAACGCGCTCGGCAAGCGCGCGACTGACGCCTGTAACCTCATCACCGAACCGAGTCGTCACGTCGGCGTTAGGACAACGACGACGGCGACGACGTCGAGCAACGTCGGGCATTGACAACGGCCATCGACGACTATTGGGGGCGACGTCCGACCTTCGTCTTCCCCACGATCACATTCAAAACACCGATCGTCGACGTCGATAGTCGCCAATCTCCTGGACCCCCTCCGATCGTCCTGCACCGATCGCGTACTCTCACCAGAGACACATGGCCATCCCGATCCCGAACGCGTAATTAGGCGAGTTAGAAAGCGAGCATGTCTCATTGCAGCGAGAAGTGCCTCCCGCACTCCGGAACGCACACTGTGGATTGAGCGCGCATACACACGGCCTTGTAATTATTCATTGTCTCAGTATTGTGCGGTATTTGTTAATCGAGGACGGAGTGTTGTCAGATGTGGAGTGGCGAATTAAATAATTTTGAATGGTATATGAGAGGATAACTGCAAGGAATAAATAATGTGAAGATTTTAATTATGATGACACTATTGCACTGACACGAGTCAAAGAAATGATATTAGCCAAAGAAGACACTTCGATAGCGTGTCAAAGGGTTGAATTTATTGTTTAAGCTCTCTTCTGACGAGAACTGCGATAAAGCTATTTGTAGGGCAACAAAATGTAATCTTTGGTAGTCGCTACACATGAGATTTCCCAATCTCGATTAACAAAGTTTCGAAAGTCTATCTTAAACATTAACATTTTATTATAATAATTTATAATTCATGGTAAAGCCTCATAATTTATTAATATTTTACAGTTAATATTCCTTTAGAAATATATGTTCTACTTAGACAAAAGAATATTTTTTAATTTGCTAATATTGCCTTATCAGTGTATGTTAATTGCAGTGGCGCTATTTTAAACTTGTGCTATCAATTTTTTAGTTCATTCTGTTTCACTGCTGTGATCAAATATATGGTGAATGCCTAAAATTGATGTACGAATTGTCAATGCGCAAAGAATTGGCAATATGCAAGGATCATGATAGCTGAAGACTCATCCTGAAATACTACACTTATTTGAAAAAAGATTACAAAATCCAGTGACAATATGTTTGGTTGTCCTAGAGAGGCTGTACGTGTCAAAGTTAAGGTATGTGTAGTCAATCACAAGCTTTCAATTGTGTGTCAAACCATTTTTATTGTCATAAAATAATATAATAAAAGATTTTTATGTAATTTACATTTTATTGAATGTAGAAATATAAAATAGAACAGTAAGTTATAATGGTAACTATATAGAATGTCCCAGACTTCACATGACAACTTAGCAGACTCCTGAAGTTATATTAAAATGAAAATCCAAATACCAAAAAAACTATAATAATTTTTAGAATTTTTGAGATTTAAAGTTTATTAATCAAATTGTCTGAAATTTACGCGCTTAGATATGATACATTGCACAGTAGTGAAAATATGAGAGTTGTTATTCATGATACTCTTCATATGATAGCTTTGACAGTTTCAGTGTCCATACTTACAGCTTTGGTTCTGCTATTATTATTGAAATGTTTAATATATTAATTAATTGATAAGCTGCATATAAATGTGATAAAATCAAGATAATTACAATGATGTATGCAGAATTACATCAGTATTAAAAATAGAATTGATGATTGAGAACATCTTCACTACTATGTAATGTACTATACCTGAGCGAATGACTTACGGATGATTGGATTGGTCAACTTTAAACACTTCTCATTTAGAAACCTCGATATTTTGATATTGTCATCTCAAAATGACCTCAGGAGTCCACCATTAACTGTTGTCATGCAAAGTTTGAGACACCTTGTATAACACGATATAACTACATTATATAGATTATTGTAATATTGTCACTAGTATTATAAACTAATTATAATATTATAGCTTATAATTTCGTATGGCTATGTACAAATTTTCAAATGTGCCTTTACAATGTCTATTTTAAACATAAAGTTAACGAAAAATAATAGCAGGAATATATTTTTTTTTCTTCAGAAATGCGAAACTAGGCATCAACCTGAATACCGCAAATTTAGCGTGGATCCTCAGATAACATCGATAGAAGTGCTGCAAAGTATTCTCATCAAGGCTTTTGACATAAAAGGGTATGTCATATTAATAATAATAAAATCTATTAATATGATTTAACTATTTGAGTTTTTCCCAGTGTGATGGTAAAAATCTGTGCGAAAAATGCAAGCAGCGCGTTTCTGCTTTTTCTGTTTCATATCAAAAAGTATCATATAAATCTATTTCTAGTAAATTGAATAAAGTTCTGAGAATTGTGATAGAAGCTGAATGCATTATCTTGTATGCTTGTATGCTTGCTGTGACGCTCGTCGGCTCTTTTTGACGTGAAAAATAAATAATACAATCACGTTGCATGGCATTCAAACACTTAAAATGATATGTTATATTTATCAATTAAATTTTTAAGAAAATCTATATTAAAAAATACAATTTTTATTAATACATAAATCGGTTTGTATTTAAGTATACAATATTTTTTAAAAATATTCTATATTTTAATATAATTTTTTTTTATTCGTGATATGATTAGATTGATATACACACGTACTATTTTTTATTATTGAAATCATTGTAGCAACATAAAACATCAGAAAAGATTATTCGAGACAAATGCATGTACAAATATCCTTGAGTTTATCGAAGTAAGCCGTGAAATATTAATCGGAATGTCGTAAAAATCGCTCGCGTGTCGTAGGGAATTCACTGTTTCGTATCGAGCGATCGATGACTATGGATCGGAAACGTATCTCTTCCTACTCTCGGACTGGGACTTGGACGCCGCGTTTATCAGGTGACCAACTGATTAATTAATACCGACTAATAGATAATACAACGAATATAATATACTCTGATAAATATGAGCACTCTAGTCTAACACGATATCTTTCAGCGCGTCGGAGCCATATCTTTATTTACAGGTAAACCTGAAACCTTTCGGCGAAACTGGAGACTGCGAATGCTACTGGGAGCAAAATGCGCAGGAAGTTTCGACACGTCAGCAGGAGACTGGGTTTCCTTACAGGACGCCTAAGTTGCCTGGTCTCATAATGAATAAAGTAAGTGCCGTCGCACCTTCAGTGACGATCAGTAGTCACAGTGCAGCATTGAAAGTTTCACAAACGCCTAATACTTCTGCAGAAATGTTAAAGAGAACAAAACGCGAAAAATTAATTAATCCTTCAGTGCATACTTTTTATTCAATTAAAAGTCGCATACGAATCTTGGTAATTAAAATTATCTTGGTTTTTTTTCATTTTTTATTTCTATAATTATCAATTTTATTATTTTTTTAATTATATTTTATTGCTTTACTATTTTATTATTTTTTTATTATTTTTTTATTTTCATAATTATTACAGTTATCAGGTATATCCAATTTCGTGTTTAATCTTTCGTCACAGATGGAAAGAACGCTGAATATGGTGCAACGTGCGTTGGGTAACTTGGGCGAAGAGTCATCTCATCAGCAGAATGTTCAGCCTCCAAGACCGCCACTGACGGATGCTGAGTTTCGCCGATTTTTGGATCCGATCGGCCAAGTAGTGCATTCCAAGGAATTGAGGGCAGTTATTTACTTTGGTGGAATTGAACCTAGCTTGCGCAAGGTAGTCTGGAAACATATCTTGAACGTGTATCCAGAGGGAATGTCAGGTCGCGAACGGATGGATTACATGAAAAGGAAGGCGCAGGAATATCAGCATCTGCGCGAGCGGTGGCGAGTGCTAGTACAAAAGGGACAGAATGTTGGCGATCTCGGCTATGTCACTGGTATGGTGAGAAAGGACGTCCTCAGAACAGACAGACATCACAAGTTTTACGGTGGTTCGGACGACAATCAGAATACAGCGAGTCTTTTCAACATTTTGACGACATATGCCTTAAATCATCCGAGTGTAAGTTACTGCCAGGGTATGAGCGACTTGGCCTCGCCAATTCTTGTCATCATGCGGGACGAAGCGCAGGCCTACATCTGCCTCTGTGCTCTCATGAGAAGATTGAAAGACAACTTCATGCTCGATGGCATCGCCATGACTACCAAATTTGCTCATCTCGCTGAAGGTAGATAATTATTAAAAATTTCTCGCAATTTATTTATTCTTTAAGTTTTCAGTCTCATTCAGAGTGTCCTACAAAATCCACATTTCCATCTTAATACTCTTACGGTAATATAATTATATTTGCACTTGACAAGATATATTTCCTTGCAGGTCTTCAACATTACGATCCCGACTTCTACGCATACTTAAAGTCCCATCAAGCAGACGATCTGCTCTTTTGCTACCGTTGGCTGTTGCTAGAAATGAAACGTGAGTTTGCGCTGGATGACGCGCTTAGGATGCTCGAAGTTCTGTGGGCGGCTCTACCGGCGTCACCACCGACTGGCGAACTGAGTCTTGCCGAGGTGCCTTTTCCGCCAGCATCGCCGCCGCCGAGTCCGAACGTGAAGCACATCCGCGAGAACGCATATACCAAGGTCTGCGCTATTAGACGACAAAGTTCCTCGGCCAGTATTGCCGCTAGCGTGAGACGGAAAGCCTTTAGCACCGAGGAACCGACTCTGCAAACATCTACTGAAGTTAACGGAGAAACGAAAAGGTTTCTTGTTTACATAATTACTCGTACTTGAAACCATTTTTTAAAAATTCGCTTTTTGGAGTAAAATAGAAAATTTCAAATTCATGGGAGATATAGATAAAGATATATAAACAAAGAATATTTATAGACAAATGTTAATACAATTCTCGCGTTTATTTCTTTCTTGCACTGTTAATTAAAATTCATCTGTCAAACGGCAACTTTAATTTTTTTTTTATCGAATGTTCATTTTTAGATCCAATTCACCGTATGAAGCATTCTCCGATTCAGAGAATGATTTAACTAGCACGAAAAACAGAAAGAATAACGAGTCGACAGAAAAGTGCCTAAGTACAGATTCTCTTCCTATTAAATCGAAACGCTCGAATCTTTTGGAATTGAAAGAGAAGCTGTCTACCCCCAACAAAGAGCAGACCAAAAACAATGAACAGAACGACAGCTCTGAAAAGAAATGTGCGCGAGTAGTAAAAAATTTAAATGAATTCTTGAACTTTACTAGTCTCAATCGTAGTAAAATCACGCCGAGCGATGCTGAACCTGAACTCAGGTAATTACTTTCACATGTAGAAAGTACTTCTTCTGAATCAAGATATTCGTGCAAATTGTATTTCACACAAAGTTAGGCGATTCGAAAGTATTATATTTCGTCATCGCAGACGTGTCTCGAGCGAAAGCGGCGTCATCAGAGTGTTGAGGGATGAACCCAGTTCACCAGACGATCCCACGGATTTCTTTCCGATGACCACGTCAATGACCAGAGAGTTAAGACTGGAATTGGAATCGCTGGATCGACAAGTATTTGGACCTTCGCCGCCTAGTGAGCTACAATGCGACTGTGTGCTCTCAAAAAGAGAAAGTGACTTACCGGAAAGCGAGACGGAGACGGAATTAGCGAGATGCAGTCCAGCGGCGGACGTGTTCGTATGGGAAAATCCTTTACACACATTACAACAGAAGCATCATCCCACGACTCCGGACGAGCAGGCGGAATTGGAGTATGATGGTGAAATTTTGGAGGATCAGAACGGCGTAAAATCCGTCACGCCGATTAGGCTGCTCAAACGTACCACTAGGTACGTACACGCTTTTATCTGCAAATATTTAAAAAATAAATTTCTGCTGAAAGTTCAGTTGCTTGCAAACCTAAATTAAATGCCTCTTTGATTTAGCTTCCTAGTAAAGGAATTTTTATATATCTTTTTTACTTTTCTCTCATCTAATGTTTTTAAAGTATTGATGGAGAATATCTTTATTCATTTTATATTTTATATGTATCATCTTTATATTTCAATGAAGTAATGAAATAACGATAATCTTACCATCATAGCTATGACAGAATAATTCATACTGACGTGCGCACAAATATGAAGGGTCAAAACCCTGTCGGCATCTTGAAATTTGAAAGAAATTAATATCAATCTCGATGTACAAAGGAGGGTGTTTCTTTACATTTTTTATTAAAACACTTCGTTTATCTTTTAGATCTGAGTCGGCGTCAGATAGCGAAGGGACTGAGAGTTGGCATCAGAATCCACCTGTACCTGAAAGTCCGACGAAGCAGCAGCAGCAACAACAGCAACAACAACAATCTGTACAAGAGCAGTGCGAGGAAGCAACAGAGCTGATTAATCTTATCCCCGCGGGAACAAGCGAGGACCAACTGGGCGAAAGCTCGTTGCCGCCACCGCACGAATTCGGCGGTGGCAATCCCTTTCTAATGTTCCTGTGCATTACCCTTCTGCTACAACATCGGGACTTCGTTATGCGAAATCAAATGGATTACAACGAGATGGCGATGCATTTCGACAAAATGGTTCGCCGTCACAATGTGATCCGCGTGCTTAATCAGGCGCGGAAGCTGTTCGCCGGCTATCTCAGAAGACATTCTGTTGCCTCCACCTCCTCCTCAGCCGGTTCGACTTCCGCCAGCAAACCGGACTGCGTGAACGTGTAACTTTGCTGGTCAATTTAAAAAAATATAAAGTCATAATCAGACAATCTGAGACTTCAGAATTGTTTCATTCGAAATGAACAGGATTCAAACGGCACATATCACAGAAATTATGTCGCCGACTAAGATTCGGAAGGCTTAAGAGGACTCAAAGTAATTCTATCACGGTGCTCTTCCGCTCACAACGTTCGTGGAACATTTATGACACTCGCTGTGAATTCCCCGCAGTCGTGTCGCATGAGCAGTGTCTCTGATTAACTATTCTTTCCTTCGTTTTCTTTTTCCTTTCAGTATACATAGATAGGATACCTTTCAAATAATTGAATGAAAGTCATTCGCTATAGGCGATATTGGAAATTTTAGGATATTGAAAATATCCAAAATTAAACGCGACAACGAATAAGCGACCAATGTGTAACGCGAAAGCAATAAAGTGCAACGTACTTATAATTACATAGAAATTTTAAAGCTTCTTCTTTTCATAAGAGTAATTTTTTAAGGATAAGTAAGTCAAATAAAAAAGAAAAAACAGTTGATCAGAGACAACATCGCCTAGGCCCGTACTTATTAGCAGTTAGGATAAATGGATTTGATTGGGAGAGCTCGGGATACAACGATCAGAAACGCTTTAGTTAATCCGCGAATGGCACGCGTAGCCCCATTCGCTCATGCACGTTACCACCGTGACATAATGCACCCTATCATCCGCACGCGTCGACGAATCCTCTTTCGCTGTACCTCGGGGTAGAATTAAGTCCTTAGCTTAACGCATTCGGGTGACGACCGCGTCTCGAGTGCGTTAAATTTGTAAGATACACTTATACCTATCCTAGAAGCTGAATCTTACTTTGTTCTCAAACGGTATGCTTGAGAAACGACAATAAAGTGCATTTAATTTTATCGCTGATAATGAATTTCTATTCATTGAGTCTAGACCTGCTGTCGAAGTTAGGAGGACAACCTAAGATAGGAAAGATTCTGACGTCTTCTAACAAGCGCATAAACAACTTGTTCTCCGAATAATTAAGTGCGCTTAAGTCTGAAGCAATATCTACATCGTTTAAGCATTGTTAAATTGCTGAAGGTATATCACAAGAATAAATTCTTTCTTTACTAATTGATGATACGATACATAGAACGCGCGTCTAATAGTTAGGGCCAATTTCACCAACCACGGTTAACTTAACCGGCCGATTATTCCATTGGAATGGACCAATCGCATTTGTTAATTTTGCTTAACGACAAATGCGATTGGTCAATTCCAATGGAATAACCGGCCGATTAAGTTAACCGTGGTTGGTGAAATTGGCTCTTAGGCCCGGTTCCACAACTTGCTTTAACCGAAGTTTAACTCGTTAAACCTAATCAGGATTGGTCTGTAACGAGTTAAACTCTGGTTAAAATAGGTTGTGGAACCGGGCCTTAGTAATCAATTCCAAGATTTATTAAGACTTAAAAATAGAAAGAAACACAAGGGCGTTGGGAGTTGACGCAGTTAACAGTGCGTCAATCCCAAGATTTATTCTTTTTAGTTATATCTTCTATGTTTGTGTTTTCTCTTTCTAAAGTGTATATTTTATTTTATCTTGTAATTAAATATATATGTAACATATAATAACAATGAAATATCATATGTAATGATAGAAAATATTAAAAGGCTAGTGCATTAATAATACTTTTCCACTTGTAAAAGCGATGTAAAACAAATTAAACTCAATAATTGCAGTAGCATCTAGATATATGCAATATCTTATTCAAACACAGATAAACTTTATTTTCTCGGATTTTAATTCTAATTTTAGTTATAAAAATATTTTGTTAATGAAAGACTGCAATTCTTCCCCAGATAATAGTCAACAAATTTGTCAAAGGTCTAGTCATAAAATTGAAGTAAGCGGCACCTTATTGATTAATCAAACGTGATAAAGATTTGTATTATAGTTGTCACAAATTTCGCGGTCCGATATTAAAAACTCGTTTCTATTTTTGCTTTGTTTTGTATTTTCGTTTTGTAACGAACAAATACGCAACGTATTAAAAATATAATGTGGCGCTAGACGCCTTTCTTCGCTCGACAGATGATCGGTCGGGCGGCATCCGGCGGGTGGTGGCCGGGTAACGATGTATATTTTAGGGGCGCATCGTTATAATGTATATGTGTAGAGTTACGCACGCTAGCGCCGACCCCACTTTACGTGGAAGAAAATATGGAATAGAAATTATAACATTTACAACAAAAATGTTGAAATTATTTATGCAGCAGAACACTCCCTTCTCTTTCCAAAAGCGCATTGCACCGACGAATCGTAAGTAGCACCGTATATAATATGTGCCGCACGGCCTTTTATCCCTCGCTCGATAAAGTTTGATGTACGCGACAGGCGTGGGCTCGTTCGGCCACCTGGTACTTTTTATTAATTTTCTTACACAGAGTTAAACTCTGTGTAAGTACTTTTTATTAATTTTCTTTCTCAAATAGCTTTACATTTTAAAACTTTACTCTATACATTTTCACATTTTACGAATCTACCTTAACTATTTTATGTTTTTAGACTATTTAGCGTTGACTTTTAAATAAATTTTAACCATACTTAACGTATAACTTCTAATCATTCGGGAACATTTCTCATCAATAATGACTTCAATTCATAACGCAAATCATGCACAAAGGAGAGGAATCGATCCAAATATATATTTCTTCAGACATTTTCATTTTCCGTCTCATATCTCAGACAGTACACGGATATCCGAAGGACATCTATAAGACGTCCTTTAAGGATATTAAGGATATCCGTAGGCCATCCATTTTACGTCCTTCGGACATTCTATGCACATCCATGGTATATTCGTTTATGAAATTGGCGGACGTGATAAAAGCTATATCAATACATTTTGTTATACGTGTATCATACATTTTTTAAATACATAGATACGTACCACTTGGGTTGTATTTTTTTTTAATTAAAGATACCACTTGGATTTTTTCGAGGTACATATATACAAAGATATTACGAGATATAGTTTGGTACAAACTACGAACGCGTTTACTTGGCGTTTTTTTACCTTTCTTTAAAAGGTAATTTTGCTAGGATTAAACAAACGTTTATGGCAGGTAATGCCCATATCACACTAGCGATTGGCGATTGCGTCTGACCGCAATCAGAAAAAAGCTGGTGGCGATTTGATTGGCCAAGAAACAATCGTAGACGCAAACGCAAACGCAGACACAATCGCCAATCGCTAGTGTGATACGGGCATAACAGGGGGCCTATTCCGTATCTCTTGAGCTGTAACGGAACGGAATCTTGAGGTTTGTTCGCGTCGCCATGCCCCAACATGCTCCTACCAGGGTTGGGCAGGTAAAATACTCTATGTAAATTACGTAGTTTTAGACATGTAAAATACTAGGTATTTTACGTCCTCAGTTTTTTACTGTAAAATACATCGAACGCTGTATGCGCCCCTTCAGGCCGTTGCTGAAACTTTATGCCGTTTGTTGTCACATGTGAGTGATG
>NJRQ01002563.1:0-12833 GCA_003063805.1 Aphaenogaster ashmeadi | reverse complement strand
AAGTTTCGGGGCCTATTTTAATCATTTTTCGATTATCTAAATTCTGCCTCTTGTACCTAATGAAAGAAGCCTAAATGCGCTAACCTTGCAAAATCCCATTAGGAACGTGTTCTGGGCACAAGAATTTTCTTTTTTTTTTTAGAAATTCCCCATTCCTTTTTGGTCTGTCGCACAGTGTAATCACCAATCCATGATAGAAACCATCTTCTTAGTTTTTTATGTCGATTATAGTTTTAATGATATCTATTGTCCACCGGTTATATTTTACTCATTTTGCGTTAAAACAGGTATTCGGAGTATATTGTAATAAACAAATGGTGTTAACGTTAAAATGTTATTACATACCTAGGAGGCACAATGAACTCTGCTGCGTGCCGCGCAGACGGGCTTCCTCGGAAGACCGCTTTTCTAAGCGATTATTATATGATGGTCTCTCTCTCTCTCTCTCTCTCTCTCTCTCTCTCTCTCTCTCTCTCTCTCTCTAGATTTTAGCGACCAAACTGCGCCAGTGTGTTATTATATGTAGAGAGAAGGCTTTCTAATTATATGAACATAGGTGTATAGGGTTACCACCTTGAGAATCACTTTGACCCGGAGATTAAAGAAAAAAGGAAAGCAGTCAATGTGTATGAAGTCTTTTATTATTAAAATTGTCAAAACAAAACGAGTCACACACATTTCATATCATTTAAATAATCAAGAAATAAAATAATCTGACAATTAACAAATACAAATAATATACATATGTATAAATTACATAAAATAATAATATAATGACTATAGAATATATAAATATTTAAATTAACATTTTCCCTGCTTGCCCTTCCAGGAATATTTACGGTTCGATATTGCATTTCTAATAAGCTGGACGTTTCCAGGTTTTTTGATATATTCATAAAACTCTTGACAATTCAAAATTTATGTCAAAATTCAGTTTTATACATAATTTAACCCGGTAAAAAATTTTTCATATATAAATGTATATAAAAAGATATAAACATATATAAAGATATATAAACACATGTCCATCATATATGTATGGACATATTTCATACATAATTATATATGTTTATATATCTTTATATATCTTTATATATGTTTATATCTGTTTATATATATTTATATATGAAAAATTTTTTACCGGGTTCGCTTTTACCAGTTCCACACGCATTCTATTCCGATCATCGGTCCTTGTGAAAGGGCTCTTAGAGTCAGCTGACAAATATACGCATATACGGATCTGTAAGATTATGTTACATTGGCCGCGCTCAACAAAAAAAAACTTGTCGAAGAAGAAGAAGAAAATGTTTTACATTTTTTATGCAACCCGGAGAAATATAAATGACCAAACCTGGAACCCGGACACAAGCCTTCAAAACCCGGAGTCTCCTGGTCAAACCTGGAGAGGTTAGGTAGATAACCCTGTAGGTGTAAGAAGCAAAAGTTTTTAATTCATAGAAGCTTTATTAAAAAGTTACAACAAAAATGTGTCACGAATGAAAAAATCTGCTCATATTATTAATAGGATACAATATAATTTGATTAATAATATATATAAATAAGTTAACCCTCCGACTGAATACGTTTTTTCGACACCTTTCCACTGAATACGTGGACTTTATGCGTCCCACGCTATTTTCCTCACTTTAAAGTAATTAAAAATATCTAAAAAAATTCGTGGAACATCTGTTTACATGATTTCATAGTCATTTTGATCCAAATTATTAATTAAATATTTTATTTTTAATGAATTCTGAACACTAACGAAGGAAAAGACTCGGACATCAACGACCCACGTATTCAGGCGAAGGGTTAAGATTAAAGTTAAATGTATAATATTAATTAGTTGATTAATACTGTAGTTTATTTTCCTTCAAGAAAACAAATCAGCTATAACAGATTAAAAAATCATTCAAATCATTTCTTTAAATTTTTCATTTATTTCTTCGTGTAATTGGCATAGTAATCTAAAAATTACATTTTACAGGCAATTTAGAAAAAGATAAGGAATCCCTGAAGCATCATTTAATATTAATAAACATGCAAGGTACGGCGCCTAGCTATAGCTTCACCGCTATCCGCGTAAAAATGGCAGCTGCATAACACCGCATGCAGTTGCAGCTTCGCGTATACGCGACTCGAAAGCGCAGGGAGTCGCCATCTGATGGCGGCGCGTGACACCATTATCGTCAAGCAAGTGATTCACGGACTCGGAGTCGCATGGGGCCGCGTTGTGGATTTCGAGCGAGCTTCTAAATTACTAACGGCGTCCCGCAATTATGCTGTAATTACGCGCGCGTGCCCGAGAACGGTGTCCGATTCGCATCCCCGGAAACGCGAGCATCGACGTAGGCGCATCTAACGCGGCACGAGGGATCTCCACGAGCGTAACCGAGTCACCAGTGTATCCGGCAGCAAAATGGCAGCGAGTGATTCCAACACGGACGACAGCCTCTACCCGATCGCGGTTCTGATCGACGAGTTAAAAAACGAGGACGTCCAGGTAATCGTCGCGACAATGATTGCGGCGAACGAGCTACCCGCTTCCCCGTCCTCCTCGAAGTTCTCTCTTTTCCGCTGTTACCCGCTAAAGAGAGTACCGAGATAGCAGTACTCCAAACAGAGACTGTTTGCGTTTTTTGAACTTGTTAGAACGATCTCGAAGATAGTACGCACGATAGTATGTACAGGTCGAAAGTGTTGGAAAGAGCGATTGTGGGAAAGAGAAACCTAGTTGGAGCTAAAATTTTGCACTGTATAGAGCAACAACTTCTATTGCTGGTCTATTACTGTTGATACGCATTACAGAGATCATTATGTGTTATGTTACAGTTACGTCTCAATTCCATCAAGAAGCTATCGACGATCGCGCTCGCACTAGGCGTCGAACGAACACGGAGCGAGCTAATACCGTTTTTAACAGAGACAATTTACGACGAGGATGAAGTCCTCCTTGCACTGGCCGAACAGCTCGGCACGTTTACTCCTCTTGTCGGTGGGCCGGAATTCGTTCATTGTCTATTGGTAATAAATAGATATATTTTAAGTAATAATTAACACAAGTCTAAGGACAGTATTCATAATCCGATCTTATTTTTGAGATCGTCTTAAGTGGTATTAAGATCCAGCCAATGAAATGATCACATAACTCTTGGAGAGTAAGACTCTTGTATTCAATGATGAAAATGATACATGAATTCCCAAAACGAGTTACGATTCACCTCATTCCTTCACTTACAATTTTTCATTTTCTCTTTAATTAATCTTTAAAAGATATATATATATATATATATATATATATATATGGAAGGATTGGGATTGAACCTACTGACTACGAGTCGACCGCATCACACGGAACTATGCATCACTCTGGAAATTGTACTTAAGATGATTTTAAATATAATATTGGATTATGAATATCGCTCTAAGATCAGTTTCAACGTCTTTTTGTTCTGTCTAACGAAGAAATAAGTATTATAATTTTCTGATTTAGCCACCGCTGGAATCTCTGGCCACTGTGGAGGAAACTGTGGTCCGTGACAAAGCTGTGGAATCCTTAAGAAATATTGCGAGCCAGCATAGTCCTGCAGATTTAGAGGAGCACTTTGTTCCACTGGTACAACGCTTGGCTTCAGGGGACTGGTTCACGTCAAGAACATCAGCATGTGGCTTGTTCAGCGTTTGTTACCCAAGGGTAAACCCAGCTATCAAAGGTAATTGTATAATAATCTTGTACTTCCCGCGGATCCATACTAGATTAGATTGAAGCGAACATATAATGATAATCTTAACATTTTATGAACTCGAATGTTGCAGCGGAATTACGAAATCATTTTCGCAGCTTGTGCCAGGATGATACACCTATGGCACGACGATCAGCTGCTTCTAAATTAGGCGAATTTGCAAAAGTTGTGGAGATCGAGTACCTTAAATCTGATTTAATACCTATGTTTGTTATACTCGCTCAGGACGAACAAGTAAGTTCATTAAAATTATAAAACTTCGTAAATGTTCTATTTTGTCAGCCAGATTCAATAACTTATAATTTTACAGGATTCGGTTCGTCTTTTGGCTGTTGAAGCATGTGTCAGTATTGCAGCATTGTTACAACAAGAGGATGTTGAACAATTGGTTATGCCTACGCTTCGGCAATGTGCTGGCGATCAGTCATGGCGCGTCCGTTACATGGTGGCAGATAAATTCACAGATGTATGTATGATAGAACCGACTTATAAAATATACCGAAAACTCCTTTTGTTTCGTTAATTAATAAATAACCATATATTTAGAAATGAATTATATGCATAATCAAAAACAAATTAAGCTATGTTCACAGCTATGACAACTGTCAAATTAATAATATATAGAAATAAATATGATATAATTCCTCCCCGAAACAAAAAGGTAGTTTTCGGTATATTTTATAAGTCTATTCTACCGATTACAAATGTTTTATTGAAAAATATTTCTATTTGAATATATTTTGCAAGAATTTTTTATTGTATGTTTTCTTACTTCTGACGTCACAATCTGAGATAGTAGTGGCGAGTGGAGCCTTAAATATAGAAATCTATTTTGAGAAAATTTTGTAACAAAAATACTATCTAAACATTTTTTGCAGCTCCAAAAGGCTGTTGGTCCAGAAATAACGAAAACAGATCTTGTGCCAGCATTTCAAGTATTATTGAAAGATATCGAGGCAGAAGTACGAGCTGCAGCTGCTGATAAAGTCCGCGATTTCTGCCAGAATCTTGATCAGTTTAATCAGGAGTCTATAATAATGACAAATATATTGCCCATTGTTAAAGAACTTGTAGCAGATCCTAACCAGCATGTAAAGTCAGCTTTGGCAAGCGTAATCATGGGACTAAGTCCCATACTCGGCAAACACAAGTAAGAACAAATAATTTTAGTACAATATTTTTTGCCTAAAAATGAGCTCACCAATATTACCTTTATGGGCTAGTAGCTTAAAAACTAGCATATTTTGAAGGTCGTGCCCATTTGAACTTTTGATCTGTATCACACAAAGTTACACTTTTCCATAGTTTTGGTCGATTTTAACAGCGGCCACTTTTTCATATAATTATTGCGTGGTCTTTTACAATATAATATTTATAATACAATATAATTTTAATATAAAGCAGAACAATCGATTAATAATTATTTAATATTTTTGTAGCACAATTGAACATCTGTTACCTCTATTCCTATCCCAGCTTAGAGATGAATGTCCCGAAGTGCGACTCAATATCATTAGTAATCTAGAATGTGTTAACGAAGTTATTGGCATACAACAACTCTCGCAATCCCTCTTACCTGCCATCGTGGAGTTAGCTGAGGACTCTAAATGGCGTGTGCGACTAGCTATTATCGAGTAATTATATTCGCTTTTGTCTAAATTGAGTTGAAAAAATAGTATGCCTGTGCTAATGGCTTAAATTTCAGGTATATGCCATTGTTAGCCGGACAACTTGGCGTAGAATTTTTTGACGAAAAATTAAATTCTCTATGTATGACTTGGTTGGTGGATCATGTTTATGCGATTCGGGAAGCAGCTACATTAAATCTAAAGAAATTGGTAGAGAAGTTTGGGCCTGATTGGGCGCAGAATACAGTAATACCTAAAGTCTTGGCTATGTCCAGGGATCAGAATTACCTTCATAGAATGACATGCTTGTTCTGCATTAATGTAAGTTGTTACATCATTATGCTATGTAGCTTTAAAACGGCAATGGTAATAATAGCATTCTAATATGTAAATCTATACAATTTTTGTAACAGGTTCTGGCTGAAGTATGTGGTCCAGAGATAACGACAAAGGTGATGCTTCCAACTGTATTGACAATGGCTACTGATAACGTTGCAAATGTAAGATTTAATGTCGCTAAGACTCTGCAGCGAATTGGACCTTTCCTAGAACCTTCAGCAGTCCAAACTCAAGTAAAACCTATCCTTGATAAACTTAATACTGACAGCGACGTAGATGTGAAATACTTCGCTTCAGAAGCAATCGCTGGCATTGCAGGTAAACATATCGCTATATTTTGTATATTATACATATATATTTTATGTTTCTTTTATTAAGGTATAATGAACGGGGGAGGGGGGGATAATCACGTTTTAATACGTTTCAACATATATAGTGCGTGCATATTTCTAGCTTTTGTTATTTAAAAAATTGATTATTTACAACACGCTAATTTCTTTTCGATTTCCTAATTATATCTGGCCTTAATTATGGTAACGTTTTCAGCGTAGGTTGAACGACACAGTGCATTTATCACTTATCCAATAATATTCAACTTAAATTTGAGAGAAAGAAATAATATGCCACAATATTTCACTTACAAACACATGGCAACAGGTAATATTATACACAGTCAAAGGAAACTTTGGCGAGGCGGCATACAAATTCTAATTAGTAGATTATATTAAATCGTATTTTAAGTTATTGTTGTATTTGTATATCTATAATTACAGTAATGAGTACAATATTCGATTTAATTGGTAACATGTATTTCTCATACATATTTAAGTAATTGTCTTAAAAAATAATATAACAATAATAAAATTTGTGTGTCTCTCTCTCTCTGAATAATTCCTATCATAGTTCATAAATACCCAGTTATGAACTACACTTCCTGCTTTTCCAATCGAGAATTTTAATAATCTTATGTCTAAATAATTAATATTTTAATTAATTAGGCACTTAATGCATATTATATATTATTTTCAAAGAAACAAGAATCAGTTTCGTGTTATAATTTATTTTATTACATAGCCATTAATATGAACATCTTACATTACATGATATTATCACAGCTTATTACTATTATTGTTGTTCAATAAGTTTCCGATATATATTTATTAAACTTAATGCTCGTGAATATACCGATATTATGAAGACGTTTATCACTTATCATAAACATTTCTAAGTTTTATCCGCATAATAAAAAACTAAAATCGTTCATATTTGTTAAATTAAGAAAATAATTTTCTTTTCATTTTAAGTAAAACTACTTTTTAATTATATGCAAATAATAATTGGATATAATTTTAAACCACGAGATGTGATCAATAAGTAAGTTTCAACATAATTGACATTATGTTGTAACGAAGCAGTAATAATTTTGTTTGTTTACTTATTGCATTAGATAAGCGTACTATTGTTGGACAATTTTCTGTTTTAATAGTATAGGGATACAGCTGTAACATTGTATTATATCTACTATACTTCTTGAGCTTTTAAAAATTCCATTTTACGATACAATTATTATCAGATAATTAAGATCAATTCTTTTTCATTAAAATCTACTTAATATATATGGAATCTCTAATCATTATGGATTACTAATGCTTCGATACTTTCTAAAATTGAATACTTGTTAAGACATTAAAGTAACTATATCGTGTACATGACAACTTCAAAATCATATAGAATAATACATGATATATAACGCATTATTGCATAATACATTATGTATATTATCATTATTTTTATACAAAACATCATAAAGGAAATAATCCTTATGACACTCAAAACTTAATAATTCTACATACATATATGAATTAATAATAATTCTACATACATATATAAAATATATTATCTACTATTTCAAAGATGCTTCTAGAAATAATGCAAATTTTAGCATTCTGTAAAAAGATATTCGTAATTTCTATGCACTTTTAACAGCCAAATTATTAATGTAATTGTTGAAGATATGATTTATACAATGTTACCACAGTTGTTGCATTTTTAGTTTTCTTAATTATATTTCATATAATTAAGAAATTTCATATAAATAATATAACAGAAATGTTTTAATACTATACTATTTCATTTTTAATACAATCCATAATAACAAAGTTCTTCTTATTATGAATTTATCGAGACAATGGAGAGATTGAGATTTACTTAATCTGATTCAGACTTTTTTTAATATCGAAAATGAAAATATAAGATAATCGATAAAGCAATTTGAAAGATACAATCTTTTTCTTATCGGTATATAGTTACTAAAGAATCTATCTTCTACATGTCTTAAGAAATAATCTAGACTACATTTACACGGCCTGATTTACGCCGAAGTTATAACATCGATGTACTATCCGATCCAAAATTTGTCTTCTTTTAATCATAATGATCATTTAAATATGAGCTCCTTTTGATACTTAAACTACAATTTCTAGTATACGTATATTAAAAGAGATTTGGTCTGTTATTTTTGCTGCACTTCTAAACTAGTGCAATAAGTTAGAATGAAAGAAAATATATTTGTCTCATTCTAACTTATTGCACTAGTTCAGAAGTGCAGCCAAAAAGAACAGACCAAATGATTCAAATATTTAGAATATCAAAATACTCGTATTTAAATAATCATTGTGATTAAAAAAAGAAAAATTTTGGATCGGATAGTACATCAATGTTATAACTTCAGTGTAAATCGGGCCGTGTAAACGTAGTCTATGATTATATGTTACAGTGCATTATATATAACATTCCTTTAAATATTCAATACTTATTAATAAATTATTAAATTAACATAATAGATTGCACCAATGAAATTATATCTTACTCGTATCTATAATACATTTAAAAACCTTGTCTTTTTAAATATAGCGATTGCTTATACTACTGATATACTCTTCATATCAAGTTCTTACAGCAATTTTGAAACTTGAAATTTTTGATAATATATGAAACAATAGTATAAAATAAAAACAATATTATTAACGCAGTATCTTCAACAAAACGAAGTAACTAAAGTTACAACATATTTTGCCCACATTTTGATACCTTTGGTCTGTTCTTTTTGCTGCACTTCTGAACTAGTGCAATAAGTTAGAATGAAAGAAAATATATTTGTCTCATTCTAATTTATTGCACTAGTACAGAAGTGCAGCCAAAAAGAACAGACCACTTGTAAATATATAAATTATACGATATAATGAATATATGAATATAATGAAAACATGAATACATGAATGTCATATAAATGAAATAATCAAGAGAAGTAAAATATGGAAGTTTGGCAACTGTTCTAAATCTATCGTGAAGATATAGATACAGCATATCTTTTCTCAGTTTTCTCATTCATATTTTATAAAATAACTTCATTATTTTACAAGCATATAAAAATTCTGAGTGGAAATGCTGTAGCTTAATCATCGTCGTTTTGTACATCATCATTACATACGCTTGAAAAGCGCACACATCCGCATTATTCTATTATTACCTACTTTTCCTATCTTGAATCTTTCTACTTCAAGTAGGAAGATACTTGTGTTTGCGTAACACAATGGCAAGTATAGATTATATCGTAGCCATGTCCGATTTCGTTAAATCTACAGAAATCGTATGACTAATTGTTGCAACATGTGCAGTCCCACTATTCTCATTACCACTGTTAACAATATTCAACGACGAAATTTTGGCCCGTTGATATGCCACAACGGTATTCATGCTCAAGAATCTAGAACAAACAATTTCAATTGTATAAGCTGAACATACTAATATCACAATTTTTCAAAAAATTAACATTTATTTACCTTATGCAGACATACATAATCAGTAGAGCAGTTCCGGCTGCAAGCATTCTAATGATGGGCCCCTCTACAAGTTGGATAACTATCCATGCGGCGGCAGAAGATGCACACATCGTGGTAACAATAGCAATAGTTTGCAAACAATGGCGTGGGGTCAAACCATTTTGCCAATCCAATCGGCTAGCATGTTCAACATTATATTTCGTATTGCAAACTTTACAGACGAGACTATCAGCATTTACAGAACTCTGAAAGAAGAAAAAATCACGATCACGACAAGGTGCATTGTATTGAAAGCAAACGATATGTAAGATAAGACGTTGTGTTTTACCTCAACAAGCCAACGACGCAAACAATCGTGATGTACAGCACTTACATCACCCCTACAATGGCATGGTTGTATCAATGGACCAGCATCCTGTCTCTCGCTATCATAACAAATCCAACAATCTTTGCTATTAATTGATGCTGTATCTGAAAGAAACGCGGTGTCTTGAGACGCGTCCTTTTCTTGCAATTCAATTTCCTTTATATGTTTCCCTTGGTCCAAATCCAGTCTCTTCAATATACGCTTTGGATTCAGAATCCACAATTGCTCTGGACTAAAACGATGAAATAATATTGCAGAAATGATGAAATAATATCGCAGAGTATATTATAAAAAAAATTTTATATATAAAAAGCATGAAACATACCTCATACAATTCCATAAGACACAAGGAAACCATAGCGCTACGCCAACTTCAATAACACGAAATACAACATCATGCCAATTCCTGCTGTACAATGGCACCCTACAAACATGAATAGAGATATGTATTGGAACAAATTCAAAAATTTTGTTAATTTATAGTGACTTATGTTTGTTCCTTTGTTTCCTTACTTTGTTTTCCAAAATTCACTAAGGGTCTCACTGAACAGAAAACCAACTACTATAAACAGCATGAATGCTTGAGAGAGTAATCCAAATCTTGACTGATGTAATTGAGATGTATTCACTTGTTGCATATGCACAGGTTCTGCTGTAGATGTAGATGGACCTGGATCAAACAACTTCGCTGTTACTTGATCCTCGGCGTGGACTTTTGTTGTATCAGGTACACGCTTATTTGTTGCGATGGAAGCAACTTGACATTCATTTAAAAATCCACCACGAACCTAATGATCAAAAGTATCATAAGTAACTTGACAATGTAAATGCTAATAAAAGTATTATAATGTGATAGAAGCATACTTTAAAAAATACTTCCACTCCATATATCAAGAAGAAGACCACTACAATGAACAGGAGCACTGCATAACAGCCGTTGAATACATGTGTATAAAAGCTCTAAAAAACAAAAAAGAATTTTATTAACAAATTATTTTCATACATAGACAAATCAGCAAAATATTATTGTAATAAATAGAAATCACATAATTATATTTTTTATTCTGTTACTTACTTGATCTACTTGTGAATAGGTCTGAGCCGTGATAAATTCCGCTAATAAGAGGGAATACGTTATTATGTTAAAGACAACAAAGGCTAGAAAAGATTTTGACAAAAATTGCGGTTTGTCCCAGCGAATGTCTCTCAGGTGAACCACTTCAGCCCAGAAACAAACGATCAATGATGATCCACTCAACAGCAATGGATAATATGCTGACAGCAAACTCCTGGACCAACCCTCCTTGAAAGCAGTCTACAAGAAAATTAAAGGCATGTAATTAAAATAATGGATGAGAAATATCTTCAAAAGAAAAATCTTGTTTTTTTACATACCGGTGAGGTGAAGTATGCCCCTCGTATCATCGATGCAAGGAAAACTACAAAGTACAACACTTTTTGATTGGTGACCCTGCATGCTCTCAAAAATGACGGTGCCTTCATCCGTTGCCACTCGGCAACGATGCACATGACAAGTTGTATCAAGCAGACGAAAGCTAGGAAGAAAAAAATCGAGGCGAAGGCGATGTAGTAGCTTAGATTTGGGATATGGCATTCCGGTCCATCAAACTGTATCTGAAACGAGATAATTGAACGTTATCATCTCGGAATTGATTCGATATAGTCAACGGAAGTATTACCTCGCACAGGCAAGTCCCGTTGTGGCATTCCCCATGGCCGGAACAGTTATCACTCCCACAGCTATTGTTCCAGGCCATCATACCAAACTTAACCAATAAAGACAATGGATTTTGTGTACTTAGCGCGATCACCTGTTCCATGATCGCTAGATACAGAGCAACTGCTCCGGTACAGCCCTCTAGTAAACTCTGTTTTAAAATACAAGTCATCTCAGGTATTGTTCACACATTCACTTATCTCAGGTATTGTTCACACATTCGAGGAATATACAAATGATGGATAAAAATTCCTAACAATTTTAGAATTACGTAAATTTATGTAATGAAAGGAACGAGAAATTATTAAAATGAGGGGAACAATTATTAAAAGAAAATAAAATTTCAAAAATAAAACACAAGAATATATTATACGGATCTGTGCAACTTGGCAACAGCAAATTATACATACGCACAGAATAATTCACGCTGATTGACGAGAGAATCATATCGAAAAAACAATAACATCATATGTGCAATACGTACGTTAATTAAGAGGCAAAATACCTGCCCTCCCCGAGAGGCAAATTCAAGAAAGAATGATATCGATTCCCAGATATCGTATATCTAGATTCGGCTCGACGAGCCAACGCACCCCGATTAACGAACGCAATGCACGCTTTTTGGAGAAATTGGCTCCTCCGAGCGGGAAAGGAAATCGCCTTCCTGCCTGTCGACTGACCGTTTGTTCGATCCAGCGCGTTTACGTGCGTTATGTAGGGCTTGTGAGTGCAAAGTGAGTACAGATGTACGCGAGGACGCGAGGACGTGTGTTCTCAGAGACGCGAGTTCACATCAGTCAGCTGTCACTGCTTTCGTTCTTCTGCGCAACGCAACGCCGCGAGCTACGCGTTGACCTCGATCGTCAACGGGGACCGCGAACCGCCGAGAATCAACGCCGAGACCGAAAAATCATCGAAACAACCGCATCGGATGACGTGGGACGTTCCCTCAATTATCTCGTAGAGGCCCCTCGATGACGAATTCACGAGAATCCCAAGAAACAATCATCGATGATGCAAACGCGTCGACTGCAATTTCGATGAGTCACTCGACTTGTCCAGATTCCACCAATGACAGATCGTTAATGCACTCTTTCCTTTTCTCTCTTTCTCTTCCTCTCTCTCCTTTTCTTTCTGTCTTTTCTCTCTCTTTCTGTCCTTCTCTGTGTTTTGTTT
>NJRQ01002559.1:0-12705 GCA_003063805.1 Aphaenogaster ashmeadi | reverse complement strand
TCTGTGAGTTGGATATATAGTGAAATACAAAATTTTCCAACAGAAAAACCTTCGTGTTTCATTTTACGTATTAAATATTTGCACGCAAGTAGGTTACGTGACAGGGTATGATGCTACTACAGCGCCTTCTGGCGGAGAAATTAAATGGGACCGTTTTTCAATGTTTCAGACAATGGAGTTTGTTCTCCTGTCTATTCCTCCGTGAGCGCAATCTATTTATCGTGGTGACGTAACTTCTCTCCTCTCCCTCCTCCTTATTAAACCACGGTTTCCATGTATCTCTGTTATAACACCGATTGAAGTATTGGGAACCCTTGTAATTTCCCTCTTCCATAATTTTAGCTGTTGTTCTTTCTTGCATTTCTTCTTTGTAAAATATTTTCCAATCTGCATACGGTACTT
This sequence comes from Aphaenogaster ashmeadi, assembly GCA_003063805.1. Taxonomy (NCBI): domain Eukaryota; kingdom Metazoa; phylum Arthropoda; class Insecta; order Hymenoptera; family Formicidae; genus Aphaenogaster; species Aphaenogaster ashmeadi. The sequence goes on along the minus strand of NJRQ01002559.1, from coordinate 12,303 downwards.
TAATTCTTTCTTCAATTGGTTCCTCTGTAGCTTCTTTCGCCCTCCAATCCGCTTGTTCGTTACCCAATATTCCTTTATGTGCCGGTATCCAGCCAATTGCAACTGTGTTAGCCGTTCCTGTTTCTCGTGTTGCTCTCTCTTTGATTTCCTTTATTCTTTCTCGTATCTTAATAATGCTGTTATGTTTATAAGCCGACAAGCGATTATTATAAATGCTTTCGACTGCACTTTTAGAATCCGTAAGTATCAATATGTTACTAACTATATCCTTATCCTGCGCGTAGCCTAATGCTTTTTCTATAGCCGTTACTTCCGCTGTATAAATTGAACATATCGGATCCAAACTTATACCATATCCAATTTCGGAATTCTCAACTACAATACCAACTCCTGTAACTACTTTGTCCTTTTGTTTGGAGCCATCTGTATATATAACCAATGCGTCTTGTTGTAGATTAAGTTTTTCTTTAAAACTTTTTACAAGTTCCTCGTCACTACATTTCTCTTTTTGTCTATCCTTACCTATACTTAAATCTATCGGTACCTCCTGAGTTAATGCTGAGTATTCACTTTCATAGATTCCGTATTGATTTCCTTTAACGAATTTCGACGAGTATTTCTTAGTGTCCCTCCATGATTCCATAAATACTGACACCCCCTTTCCTGGGTATTTAAGGCGGTTTATTGATACTAACATAGCTAGTTTGTCCATACTTTCTTATTAATTTCCAATTTCCACCAAGGTAACTTCTGGCCCAAAAATTACGAGCCAGAAATCCTGCTCTCTCCTCCATCCTTGTGATTTTGGATTCTGCTATCATTACGTTTGTTGGGGTAGAGTTTCTATAACCTAGTGCTATCCTAATTCCTTTCCAATGAACTTTTTCTATTTTAGTCCTATCTTTCCAATATTTAGGAAAGTACATTGGTAAACCATATTCCATTACCGATCTAACATAACTCTTATACACAAGTAACGCTGTATTAACTTCCATTCCCCATGATATCCTACATACATATTTAAGAATACTAATTGCCATATTGACTTTCCCTATAGCATAATTTGTCTGTTCTTCAAAATTCAGTTTTTTGTCTAATATGATTCCTAAGAACTTAGCACTATTATCACATGAGATCTTATTATTGTCAATGTTCAATATTGTTGTTTCTCTTTTTACTTTATCTCTAATAAATTCTACCGCTTTGGTCTTTGTCGGTTTTAAATTAAGTCCTAATTTATCTAGATTTCTGTCAATAGTACGATAGGCTTGAGTAATATTACGACTGACTGTTCTATGTCTTGACCTCTGTTAATTATTGCAATATCGGCGTATTGCAATGCCATAATCTGATGGTCTACCCCTTTCAGGACATCTTTGGTATATGTACAGTGCATACAGTACCTCCCTGAGGCAGGCCCTTGTTCACAAGTCTGGTTATTTGATTGTCTTGATCAATTATAAACTGCGTGATCCTATCCGACATCCATCTATGAACGAACCTTGTTATATTCTTCGGACAACCTTCTCGCTCCATAATCCTAGCCAAAATATTTTTATCTACATTGTCATATGCCGATGACACGTCCAAAAAGGCTGCAATTATCCTTTCTTTTCTCATGAAACCTGTTTCAATTTCTATCCGGCATCTGATTAAATTATCAAGACATAATCTTCCTCTTCTAAATCCTGATTGAGTATTGTCGAATTTCTTTTTTACCTCGCACCACCATATCAATCTTTCGTTCATCATTCTCTCTAAAATCTTGCTTAGACATGAAGACATTGTAATAGGTCTTACTTTTTCTTGGTTTGCCTTGTCTATGAATATTGTTTGCATCCTCTTCCAGCTTTCAAAATTAATCCCTTTTTTATAACAGAAATTGAATAGATATAAAAGTTCGTCTCTAAATTTCTCCGATAGTCCTCGTATCATTCTATATTCTATTCCATCTAGTCCTGGCGCTGATTTTACCTTTCCACTGTATATTGCTCTCTGAAGTTCTTCCTTTGTAAAGTCCGAGTTAAAGTCAAAATTTTTAATATTTTCTTCTATACTTAGCTTTTCTTCATTATTACTATATTCTTCGTCTACCCATGGAGGTGCTATCTCCTCGATGGTTTTCTTAATTACTTCTTTTCTGTTTGTTTGTTGCCATCTGTTCCACTCTATCGCCTGAAATCTTTTCTTTAAGGCGATCCTGTACCGGTCTGTATTACCGGCCGAACGTGATATTTTTTCTACACGTTTTTGTTGTATTGGTTTTACAGATATAGAAATCCTTTTCCATAATTAAAGTATATACTCCAATACAAAACATAGTGTATGACTTTATGCCGGAAATTTATGATGGAGCTGTCATACATATGACACATTTGCTTCATATAAAAGTTCTGCAGCCTGTATTTACAAAACGGAAACGGTATGATACGCGGATTACATCAAGAATCAACGTAAAATTCTTAGAGCTGGGCTCAGGTACCTAAAAAAAAAGATTAGCGTTTAATAACGGTTATTAAACACTAATCTTTTTTTTTAGGTACCTGAGCCCAGCTCTAAGAATTTTACGTTGATTCTTGTTGTAATCCGCGTATCATACCGTTTCCGTTTTGTAAATACAGGCTGCAGAACTTTTATATGAAGCAAATGTGTCGTATATATCGCCCGGTAATACAGACCTCGCGTCGGAGTTCGGTCTTCACTACAGGATCCCCTTAAGACCTTCATTTTGTTCCATATATATATTTGGTACTAATGTTTTTATTTAAACTGCTAGCGAATCTTTTAAAATCCTCTCTTTTTTTAAATTTTATAGTCTTTCGAGCTACCGCTCTTGTTCTTTTATACTCTATAAAATCTTTGATGTCTTTTGTTTGATAAAATTTCTCTAATGCCTTTTGTCTCTCTTCTATTACTTCTTGACATTCCATATCCCACCATTCTATTGGATTCTTATATTTCTTCGGTTTGTTATACTTTACCTCCTGATCCTTTTTATTTTTATATGTTTCCCATTTTTATCTCCATATGTAGCTCTTAATACCGCTTCTCTCATACATTCCACAATCATATCATATTTCTCTTCCTCGTTCATTATTCTATATTTTTCGGAATCCAATCTATCCGCCATGCTCTCAATTATCTTTGGATATATTTCCCATTGAGTCTTTTTCTTCGAGATTCTATTCGACTTTTTAATGTACTTCGATCTGGATATATCAATGTCGAATACTATGGGATAATGGTCGGAGCCCCATGAATCCTGTAGTTGTTGGTAGTCTACTAATCCCACTAATTCTTGTGATGCAAATAATAAATCTAAGTTGGAGTCCCTGACTCCTCCTTCTCCTATTCTCGAACGAGTATCCTTATTTGTTACATAAAGGTCGTATTCTTCTAATTCTTCCAACAGTATTTCTCCTGCTCTGTTTGTGTCTTCACAATTCCAAGCTATATTATGGGCGTTAAAGTCCCCTGCCATGATTATTGGATCTTGATTGTTAACTGTCTCCATTATACTTTTCCAGGTACCAGGAATCTGTCTAGTTGTTGGTCTTCTATAGAGTCCAATAATGTTTATATTTTGTCCATTATTCATTTTCTTTATGTTAATTCCAATAATATCTATGTCTTCTTTTTCCGATTTAATTTCCGTAAGTTCCTCGAAATCTATATCATTCCTTATAATTATTGCTATTCCTCCTGCTCCTCCTTGTTGCATATTGTAATTGTTCTTTGTTAAACTAGTATATCCCGTGAAATAATAATGTTCTTCTCTTTTGTTTTTAATTTCTGTTATTATATTAATATCGTATTCTTGAATTCTTCTTATAACTTCTGCTCTCTTTTCGTGTAATCCTCTTGCATTCCATAGAAGTATCTTAGTCGTCATTATCTTCTTCCTCTATAGTCTCTCCTTGAGAGGCGCCCCTTTTCTCTTTTCTCAAAAGTTGCGCTATCAATCCTATAATCTGGTCCATCTTCTTACCATACTCTTGATTCATTCGTTCAACTCTTTCTTCCAATTTTTCAAATTTCTCATTCAGTAACCTAATATTTTCTTTGATGGTTCTATCATTCTCTGTGTTTTGTTCAAAATTATTATTCTAATAGTTTACTTCTCTTATTCCTCTCTGTTCTTTCCATTTTCCACCTTCCTCAGCTTTGTTATCCTTCCTCGGTTTATAGGGGGGAGGGGGTTCCTTTCCCCTTTCATTCCTTCTATAGTTGGTTTTGCTCTGGTTTTTTCCTTGTACTATTTCCGCCCATGACTTGTTATTTACAGTACTATTCATTGCCGGACTTGCCTGTATTTCCCCCTCTCCTCTTATTCCTGGGGTTCCTACCTGCCTCGGTCCTCTTCTGCTTTCCATATTTCCTTTTACTATCCGTCTTGCTTCATATGATGTGATATTTTGTTCTGCCATCAGTCTTTTCATTGTACTGTTATCGATGTACTCTTGGCACTTCTTGAAATTAGATCTATGATTTTGTCCACAGTTTGTGCATCTAATAGGTCTCTCACATTGACCATGGTATATCATTCCACACATGGAACATATTTTTGGATTCTTACAAAATTCTTTAATGTGTCCGTATCTGTAACAATTATAACACTGTTTCACCGATTCTACAAAGGGCCTGACTTTAATACTAATCACTCCTCCGTATAGAGATAGCTCTTTAGGTAACTCATTTCCCTCCATTGTCATTAATATTAGGTGGGAGTAAGTAGTCTTTGTCGTCCTAGTGACTGGATCAAAATTTCTTTTCTTCATCCTCTCCAGTTGCACTATATTCCTTGTCCTGTCAAGGGCAGCCACCAGTTCATGTAACGGCATATCCGAGTCCCAGCAGTTTATCACTCCTTTACATCTCTTTATTCTCCCTGGAATTGATAAATTGATTATCATATCGTTATCTGCTTTACAGAAATCTAAGCATTTATTAGCCTGCGCTATTTCCCTAAATATTATTTCGGCCTTGCCAAATCCTATTACTCTGATTTTCTCTGTTCTACACCCTGTTTTCATTACCCATTTTGTTATTTTAAGAATATTAAGATTATTGTTTTTTGATCTATGATTATCTTTAAGTACTGCTTCTATAACTATTTCCCCTTTGTGGCTTCCTGAAAATCTTTGAACACCCTTTCCATTCTTATCAATGGGTGCTTTCCAGCAAAGACACTGTGTAACACAGTGAATCATTTCATCCTTGTTTAACATTGGCAAACAACAAGGATGAAATGATTCACTATGTTACACAGTGTCGCCTGTGTACGTTGCTGGAAAGCACCCATTATCTATCGCCTGGTATTCTTTAGGAATTTCTTCTACGTACCTGAGTCCTTCCTTATACCTAATTATCTTAACCTTACATGTTTTGGTATCTTCATCTTCTTCATATTCTATTTCCCTTCCTTTGTCCGTCTCTTCTTTTCCCTCATGTGATAAGGTTTTGGTTTCTGTTTTCTTCTGTATTTGCTTTTCCGCTATTGTTCTTACTTCTTCCATTTCCTCGTCGACCTCGCTATCGTTCATTATATCCGTGAAATTCACTTTTTCTTTTTCTTCCTCCTTCTTGCTTTTTTTAAGTTGATCTTTTTTAGAGGCAAACTTGGCACCTCTCTTTAACTTCCTTCTTCTTGCCATGTTCGGATCTTCTTCGATTATTTTCTGTTCACTTTCTTTGTTCTTTTCTTTAATATTTTCGCTCGAATCACTCCTCTCTATGCCACTTTTACTGTTATCTTTATCTTCATAAGACTTACTCGTATATTCCTCTATTATTCTCATTAGACTATCATTGATATATTCTTCTATAACTATTTCGTCATGATTCCCGCCATTCTGGATCTTTCCATCCCAGGTAGCAAGCTGACGTTATTTGTCGTCATTTTGACGTCAAAATGACGTTTAATGTCGTCAAAATGACGACAAATAACGTCAGCTTGCTACCTGGGATCCCTAACCTCTTCCGAGGGGGATCCTTCTTTCGGTTCGGGATTGTCCGTAATCGGATTCTCCCCTTCGTTCTCCTCACCGACCCCCGTTCTGTAGTTCTTAAAAGAACTGATTATTCTTATATAAGGTAAATGAACCGTCAGAAATGACTAAAAGACTCTAATTATCGCGGGAACTCGAATTCGCACGTCTATCTCTCGCGCCACCTCGTACCAAGCTCCGACCCGGCAGGGTTGCCAGTGTTAGTACAATTGTACTAGATCTAGTACTTTTGTATACCGTCTAGTACGCTAGTACGACGGTGACAAATCTAGTACGGTTTTTAAATTTCAGCCGTAATGTAGTGATCCCAGATTGCGGGATTTCTGACGCATGCGCAATGGCACTAGCCTTCATAAACAGACCTCTCACATGGCTGCGGACCGCGGCCAATCACCTGAAATCGCGACAAAAACCAGAAATCGACTCGATGTTGATACTTGTGAGGCAATTTTGCACGCTAAAGGATTATTAGACGAGTCGACGTGCTTCAACTGGCAACCATCGTTGACATTGCAAGCTAAGAAGCCAAAAATTTAAATCTACATATATAAAGGCGTGTTCCAAAATTGACTGCCAGTACTGAAAATCTATAATATACGTAACGTGAACTATAGATTTTCAGTACTAGCAGTCAATTTTGGAACGCGGTCAGAATATGTTTGTAAAATTTATGCAGGAATTTTCCATGCTCAGTCGATAATAAACTATCGGACACTTTTAGTACAGAATGCTTCCAATCTAGTACGTTTTATAATCCTGGGTAGTACGAAGCGAAATTTCGGACTGACATGGGGCTTGTATTGTGCCCCATGGGGCTAACCAATCAGAATGATTCCGAGATTCCGTTTTCCGAATTTCTAGGTTTGTTCGCGTCGCCATGCCCCAACATGCTCCTACTCACTCCAATGCACTCTAATTGGTTGGCGTCACCGGAATGACCGGAATCAACGTATCGGAATGCATTGGACTGAATAGGAGCATGTTGGGGCAGGTGACGCGAACAAACCTTCTGACTGTCATGGGACAGCTCCCTAAGTTAATCGGAGTTTGGTCGAAGTGGCCCTAAGCCGTAATCACACTAGCGATTGCGATTGGCGATTACTTTTCAACCAATCAGAGTAAAGCCCGTATCAGACTATGGATTGGGATTGGGATTGGATTGGAATTTGACCAATCGGAAGAAAGAAAATTAATAACATCATGCTCGCTTCACGAAGTGATTTTGGCATATGTGCGCGGGCCGCGGATACAAGATCGTACTATGCCATCACGTGTGATTACACGTGTGATGGCATAGTGATTACGCACACGTGATGGCATAGTGAATACACACGTGATGGCATAGTGCGATCTTCTATGATCAATATATTGATCAATTATAATTGATCGTAAAAGATCGTACTACATACAAGAAATGTTAAAATTTCAGATAAAATGCCAAAAACTTTATAAATACGTATAAATTCGGGTACGATTTGTATCAGAATTGTATGCAAATTTGTGTGTGTACGATATTTTATCCGCGTGCAATTTATTATTTTATAATATATATTGAAGTGGTTCGTGACATCGAATCACGCGCCTCTCCGTTCCCGGTGCTACAGCAGCACGAGCGCGACTTAAGCGCCATTCATTCTTTCTTTTTCCGCTTTATGCGCTATATTCACTTACTTCCTTCTTAACCTTTGTTTGTAACGTAAGCGGCGATACGCAGTAATAAAACCAAGCATTATATTCTGTAATCCGAACTTATTTTCTCATACATCCCATCATGGTTATGGGCCCAGTTACGGAAGTAAAAGGGGAATAAGTGTACAAGAAGATAGAAATTTGTCACTAATCCATCACAGATTTACTTTCCCACGAGCATCTAACGCATCATGGCGAGCTACGAGGCAAAAATTGAAACGCATATAGCGAAGCTGTCGGATTGCAACTACAGCCCTGGTGGAAATATTACTCAGAATTTCTCAGAAAAATTACAAATGAGAAATTCTGAAAAAAAATCTGAGCAATTCTGAAAAAAATTTCCACCAGGGAGAACGTGGAAAACAGAAATGAAGTGGTACTTAAGAGGTAAAGGCCTTCTTGATTACGTTCTAGGCACAATTAGGTTCGATAATGATGCACCCGAGACAGAGAGAAAAGCATTCCGCATCAATGACGACAAAGCTATGGCCGCTATAGGGTTACATATAGAACCGAATCAACAGATACACATCGAGGACTGCAACAACTCTTATGAAGCATGGGCATTCTTAGAACAGGTACACCCACCTATAAATAGAGTACGTATAATGCAATTAAAGAAAGAACTTTACCATATAAAAATGAAAGACGATGAAACTATGTCCTCATATGTAGCCAGAACTAAAATCGCATCTGCTAACCTCAAACAGGCTGGTTCAGAAGTAAAAGACGAAGCCCTTGCGTACGTAATACTTGCTGGATTACCCGATACATACGAAAACTTAAATATGGCATTGGCGAGTTTGCCCGACGACAAGTTCACATCCACAGAGGTAATAAGAGTGCTTTTAGCTGAATATGACAGACGCCGCTCACGCACAGACAACGATGTCAGCGAATCAATGGAAGCGTTACAAACTGGCAAAGGATCAAAAGGATCAAAAAGCAATAAAGCGCCAAATGTAAATGCAACGGCAGCCAAAGCAGCAGTTAGCAACTGTAAGAAACCGGGTCACTATGCAAGAAATTGTCGATCTAAATCAGGTAACAAACAAACCCAACACTACAATAAAAGTAAAAGGGATCTTGATGCTTTTCTAGTGTCATTAAACAACCTTGACTTTGAGGAAAGCTGGATATTAAATAGCGGATGTACACACCACGTGTGCAAACGGAAAGATTGGTTCCAAAACTTTCAAGAAATAGAAGAGGAGACCATCAACACAGCAGCAAATCCCGAGAAGCAAAAAGGAACCCAACTGCATGCGAAAGGCACGGGTGACATCGTACTGAAGACTTTCGTCGGAAACAAACATAAAGCCGTCGTATTACGCAACGTCTATTATGTTCCACATGTCAGAAAAAACTTAATGTCCGTCGCCCAAATCGAAAAGAAAGGAAAGGAATTTATCATAAAAGACGGCAAAGTGATGATACGTAACACAATGACAGGACAATTAATGTGTGAAGCACACAGGAAGAACGATCTATACATTGTCAGGGCCAAAGTTGATTTGAAGACAGAGCTCCCGTTGAAACAAATCTTACACTAATTAAGGATAAAGATATATGGCATCGACGTTTTTGCCATGTGAGTAACAGCAACATAGAAAAATTGGCTACTCATAACAAAGTACGAGGATTGGAAAACACCAAAATAGACAAGTATGTCTGCGATGCATGTAATATTGGTAAATCAACAAAAAGAGCTTGTAAAAGGATCAAAGGTAGACAAAGCAATAATGTCTGCGAACTAATACACTCGGACCTTTGCGGTCCGATGCCCGTCAAATCGTTAAGCGGCAACAGATATTTTATTACAGTCATTGACGATTTTTCAAGAAAAACAACTATCATGTGCATAAAATCCAAAGATGAAGTCACCGATTGTGTCAAGAGATATATAGCCAGAGTGGAACGTGAGAAGGGAGAAAAAGTGAAGAGATTTCGAACGGACAACGGACTCGAATACTGCAACAAAGCGCTCACGGATTTCTTTAAAAACACTGGTATTAAACATGAAAAATCTAACGTGGAAATCCTTCGAATGAATGAAATTGCCGAGCGAATAAATAGAACTCTTATGGATCTGGTTAGATCAATGCTAAAATCCGCGAAGCTTCCTAAAAAATTCTGGGCAGAAGCAGTAGTAACGGCTGCATACATTCGCGACAGAGTCGGACACACGTCAATTAAAGGAGACGTCCCACTTGCTATATGGACCAATCGAACACCTAGCGTTCAGCATCTCAAAGTGTACGGATGCTTGGCCTACGCTAATCTACCAAGACAAGGTCGAAAGAAGCTCGACGACAGAGCAGTCGAATGCTTTCTCGTTGGATACGCATCACAAACCAAGGGTTATCGTCTCTGGTGTCCGGAAAGATCGGACGTAGTCATAACGAAACATGTACAATTCGCTGAAGATAAAATAGGCTACGAATGGCTATACAAAGATAGTACATTGCACGAATACAGATATAACAATTTTGGGCAGAAAGTGATAGCGAATCGGAACCAAAACATGCAACCACATATCAACACAACAAGCCAAGAGCAGCAAAAGAAGAATTACCATCAGAACCCGAAAACGATCCAGAAGACTTAAGGCCTAAACACACACTTTCCGTAATACGTAAACGTAAGGTTTCGACCAATCGCGTTGCTCGATTCTGTTACGGACGGCCGAATCGAGCAACGCGATTGGTCGAAACCTTACGTTTACGTATTACGGAAAGTGTGTGTTTAGGCCTTTAGCAAGCGAGAAAACGAGTCTAACTAGAGCGTGTAGGACAGTGGGGGAGGTAGCTGAATCACAAAAGAGGAAAATCGGCAGACCCAAGAAGACAGTAAGAAACCCATATGGTCGAAAAGGAAAGCCCAAATCCAATATAGATGACCAAAGCGCATGCGACACAGAAGATAGCAGCGAAATGGAAATCAATCTCGTCGAAGTTACCGAACCTCGTGATTTAAATGAAGCATTAACCTCGCCATAAGTTACAGAATGGAAGCGAGCCATCAACGAAGAGATCGAGAGCTTAGAAAGTCAAGGAACCTGGGAGATAGTGGACTTACCACAAGGCAAACGGTGCATAGGATGCAAGTGGATCTTTAAACTCAAAACAGATTCCGAAGGTAAAGTTACAAGATTCAAAGCAAGGTTAGTAGCTCAAGGATTTTCTCAAGAAAAGGGTATAATCGACTACAGCGAGACATACTCACCCGTTGCTAACTTCTCGATAATACGCTTCATGTTAGCTATTACAGCAATGCTTGGATGGCACACACGGCACTTAAATATAAAATGTGCATATTTAAATGGAAAACACGAAGAAGAGCTATATATGAGTGTCCCACCCCTATACAAAGTTGAAGAGGGTAAAGTGGTGAAGCTTAAACGACCAATCTACGGATTAAAGCAATCAGGAAGAAATTGGAACACGGAAATCAACGTTTTTCTTACCAAAAACGGATTCAAAAGACTACGCTCATTAAGTTGCGTGTACTGCAAAGACTGTTGGACAATTCTGGTAATATATGTTAATGATATATTTGTATTTTCCAGAAAGAAAACTACATTACGCGAGATCGTACAGTTGATCAAAAGCGAGTACGAAACTAGAGATCTTGGTGAAATTACTTATGCTCTTGGAGTAAAGATTCAACGAAACGAATTAGGCGATGTACTACTAAGTCAAAAAGCATATATAGAGTCAATGTTGTCGAAATTCGGTTTAGAGGAATGTCGCACCACCGCAACACCCCTAGAACACAGATTGAAAATGTCAAAAGAGGATGGTCCTAAATCATCAATGGAAATAGAAGAGATGACTAAGGTACCATACCGGCAACTTATAGGATCACTAATGCATCGAGCATTATATACTAGACCAGATATCATGTATGCAGTAACGAAGCTTTCACAGTACAACACGAATCCTGGCCGGATACACTGGGCTCAAGCTAAACACATATTACGCTATCTAAGCGGAACTAAAGACTACGCCCTACAGTACCGAGCTAATCAAGGACCTACGATCCAGATTTACAACGACGCCGATTGGGCAGGTGATCTCGACGACAGGCATTCATACTCAGCTATGGTGGTTACCATGGGACAGAATGTGATACATTGGAAATCAATGAAGCAGAAAAGTATCACTACATCGAGTATGGAAGCAGAATATGTCGCATTATCATTAGGAGTTAGAGAAGCCATGTGGATTCAAATGTTCATCGCAGAATTGGATATGTCAGATCTGTTTTCCCAAAGTTGTGAATTACGATGCGATAACCGAGCAGCAATAGATTTCTCGAAAAATCGAATCGAGAAAGGACAAACGAAACATATCGACATAGCCAATCATCTTGTACGCGAGAAATTGGACGAGGAATCGATCACATTGTCATACATCGCTTCAAAGGACAATCCAGCTGACATAATGACGAAACCATTACGGCGCATCATTCACCGAGAAGGTGTGCAAAAGTTGAAATTAGATGTCACAAAAGTGGGGGATTGAAGTGGTTCGTGACATCGAATCACGCGCCTCTCCGTTCCCGGTGCTACAGCAGCACGAGCGCGACTTAAGCGCCATTCATT
>NJRQ01002536.1:1361-13187 GCA_003063805.1 Aphaenogaster ashmeadi | reverse complement strand
GAGAATTCCAGATAATCTCCTCAATGTCCGAAAACGTGCACAAATTCTGAAAAATTTTCGGAGAATTTCTGCTCATTTCTGAAAAATTTTCTGAGAATTTCTGTTTATTTCTGAAAAATTTTCTGAGAAATTCTGAGTAATATTTCCACCAGGGTATGGTGTGCACGAATTCGCGTCGGCCATCTTTCCCACCAGGGATATATAAGGGGTTGCAGCTGGTCATTCGAATCCATTTTGTCGACCACTGCGCTACGTTTTCATCGTTCTTTCCGCATGGTAAGCTTTTTGTTGCCACGTGGTCTTCTCGCGATCACAATTCCCTAGTTAACACCGAGCACTTGATACGCGTATCAAGTAGTGTATTTGAGCTGAACAGCCAATGATTAAACTAATTTACTAGTTATTTACTATTTGATACGCGTATCAAGTGCTCGGTGTAAACTAGGCAAATGGGTGCTTTCCATTTACATGCACTTGTGTCGACTTACGTTAACTCAAATGAACTCAAGTTAGTAACCTCAATACGATAAATGGAAAGCATTTTACATGCGCAAAGGATGATGCGCACAATATAATGTACATCACGCATAACAGAGAAAGTTTTTTTTACTTATTCTTCATTCATAGAACTTTCTTTTTGTACAGTTTAGGTTAAATTCGTTTTTGTATGTTATTCAAGTTTATTTTTGCACAATTTTTCCAAATTATTTTTCCTTCATTTTGCAACGATTGCAGTTCCTATTTTGTAATAGGCTGTAACTTATAGGCATAAAAATAAAAATTGATTTAGGAAAAAATAATATAAAGACAAAATAATTTCATTACTTAACAACTGGCTTTTTCTTTTAGCATTAAACAAAATTGACATAAAAAACGTAAATAAAAGTGATAAAAATATATAAATATTTCACCTTTAGTTCCATGTTGCAAGAATTTTTTTTCATTATTAGGTTATGTCATAAGAAATATAATGGCTTTTTTCGCAACGTGTATTGAAGAAGTTTTTTTCTCGTTTTTTCTATAGTTCAGCCACGCTTGGTCACGCTCAACTCACCATTTAAGCAGTCACTCGAAGTCGATTTGTGTCATCGACAAAAAGCGACACAAATGTAATGGAAAGCAGAAATGATACTAGGAGTCAGGTTGTGTCTACTTGTGTCACTAAATGGAAAGCACCCAAAAGGATCATCATACAGTGGTAAGTGATCTTTAATAAAATATACGTCGTTATTGTCTATAGTCGTTTCGTCGGGATAGAGAGATGGTGTGAGGTGACCATCCGTTGCGTACAAAATGCATGTTGTAAGATTTATGCCAGTAGGCAAGGCATTCAATTGTCCTCAATTGTCTGAAACAGGCGAGAAATAATGTCGGTAGAAATTGTAGTATCATCATTAATTAGCGATAACAACCCAGGCAGAATAGTCACGTTGATTCGACGTCTAACAGACGTCTGAAGCTGACGTCTATCTACCATCTACGTCTAATCTAGATTAAGGTCGATGTCGACCTAAAAACGGTCCATATTCAGATGTCTAATCAACTATAGATTTCGACGTCTTATCGATGTTCGCTTTGAATGTCTAAGAGTAGTATTCATAATCGGATCCTATATTTAAAGTCGTCTTAAATTCACTTTCACACATATGCTGTACATACAGGTAGTTTTATTGGCTACAAAACGTTTGAAGATAAACTTAAGACGATCGTAAATATAAGATCCGACCATAAATACCGGCCTAAAAACGCCTAATACATAGTCGGGTCTTGTTAGAGAGAGATTTAGAAACATTTAAGATTTACAAAATTTTTTTAATACATAAAATTATGTTTTCTAAAAATATACATAACAAAAGAATCATTTTAAATATATAAAAACTAGATATCTTTCTTAATGAGAGGAACACTGTAGTATATACTTCACAGGTACGACTTTACAAAATGAGTAACAACTTGTAAATGAGTAACAACCTTGTCTGCAAGGGCGGTAGAATTATCCATTCTTAAAAGGATGTCGCAATCTCTAAGATGAGACGCGAAGCACCTCAACCCATAAAAAACTGCTAGAAGCTCTAAATAATTAATGTGGTTATGTTTATCTTCTACCAACCAGAAACCATGAGTCCTAGTTTCACGCAAACCGCTCCCCATCCTGTTAAGGAAGCATCCGTAAAAATCTCGAGATTAAAGATACCTGATCTAATAACGTTGCGCTGTGACGTGTCCTCAAAAACGCTTTTCCACCATAAAAGATCCTCCCTAATCGAGATTGGGAGAGACATTTGAGCCTCAAAGTTATCATGTGTGTCTAGTAGAGCTAAAAATTTATCTTTTTCCAGAATCTTGGTATGCAGCATGCCATACCGTACCGCTGAGCAGACAGAGATTAAAGATCCGATGCAGCTTGCAAAAATTCTAATTTTACATACTTTTCTGTTTAAAATAGAAACAGTCATTTGTAGGAGTTTACTCCTTCTGTCTGGCGGAATCGAGACCGCGAAGTATTCCGTGTCAAAAATAAACCCCAAAAAACGGCAAGATCTCGACGGGGTGAGTGCACTCTTCTTCTTGTTAATTATGAAACCTAAGTCAGATAATAGATTCACAGTTATAGAAACGTTCTCTGAACATTGATTATATGAGGGTGCGATGATAAGGAAATCGTCTAGATAGACTACTGAGAATAGGCCTCTCTCTCTAAGAGAATATAACACCGGTTTTAAAATCTTGGTAAATATGTATGGTGCCGATGCCAGTCCAAAAGGCAAAGCCTTAAACTGGAAAAGCTGACCCCGAAACCGAAAACGTAAAAGTTTCCTGTCCTCCTGATGAATAGGTATGAGCAGGTACGCATCCTTCAGGTCGATTGAAGCGAGAAAGTCACCCGGAGAGAGAAGACGAATAACCGTCTTCCAATTTTCTATTTTAAAATGTGGAGCCGTAATATACTTGTTGAGACGTTTCAAGTTTAGAATGAATCTCCAGCCCCCTGATGATTTCTCCGTCATAAAGAATGAAGATATGAATTGCCCCTCGCAATCAACCACTGTCTCAATTACTCCATTCTTAGCAAGTCTGGTAATTTCTTGGGAGCAGATATGCTCTTGAAGGTCAGATAGGTTAATGAGGGGTTCGATTTCCTGAGGCGGGGGTTGTTGCTTACGTGGTAGCCTGTATCCAGCAATGGATTGCAAAATAATTGGATCTGAGGTAAATTCTTCCCACCGGGAAAGAAAGCACGACAATAATTACCTCTTCATCGCTTACCGCCTCCGCGAGTGAGATCTGGGGCGGAATGACGACCGGCGACTGTTGCTCGATGCCCCTGTCCTTCTCGTTGTCGCCGCTCTTCTTACAGGGGCGTGGGCGTTTCCCGTTCTGGCGGGAGCTGACTGAATCGGTTGCTTGATTGGTTGCTGCACTTTTGTCGAAATTGTTAGAGGCACTCTAACAATGTCCCTGGATGATTTTTCAATGGAATTTGCTTTTTTCATTTCTTCCCCGAAGGCTGTACCGAACAGGAAGTCATCCGCAGGAATAGTGTCCGCCGTATTTTTGGCGATTAGATTTAACACCGGGGTGATCTGCGCTTTCCTGGTTATAGATAAGTGATAGAAAAGGTCTGCTAAAATCTTCGCTCCTTCGCTAACCTTTGTTACTGCTAGGCGCGTTTCCGGCCCCAACGAGGACTGTATCGTAGGATTGAGAAGGTCTGAAATAGCTTCTCCTAGGGCACACAGGGCAATGCCCACTTGGCTTTGATTCTGGGCGTTAAAATCGTCCCTCTTGACAATCGTGTTATTTTTCAATCCTGCTTTGCATTTCGGGGCCTTGAGAAAAGCCACTGCTTCAGGGGGCGAATATTTTTTCAATAAGGGTTGTCGTTGTTCCTCGGCAAGCCCTTTTCGTGTTAGTTCACGCCACCTCTGAGTGACTAAATCGTTCCAGGGAAGTACCTCCGTCCTTTCCATCTCGGATCCGAACAGTTCTCTAGTAAGAATCTCTGCGCTGTCTCCTACGGAGGCAGGAAGCTCTCCTTCGTCTGAGTGTGTACTTACCGCAGCTGGAAAAAATGGGCAGAGAATAATTTACTGGAATAGAGGTTGTGTCGGCATGCCGCCTGTATTACGCAAATACAGATCCAGCAATTTCATACGCACCTGAGAACTGTGATGTCGAACCGCCGTCTGTATCTCGCGGATGCGGATTTGACAGGTTCGAGCACCCAGAAACCATTGTCTCTTATCCGTCGAGGTGGTCTGACTCGCATTTACCTCGGAAAATGCTTCGTTTTGTACCTCCTGGACCTCCTGCTGCGACGGAGAAGACAGTACCGAGGAGGGAGAGGGAACGCTTGTTCTAACCTCTCCGGTCACGTGTGTCAATACATCGATTAATCGCGACAGTTTTCCCTCTATGCCCGCGAGGCGGTCGATGGTCGACGATCTCCTCTTCCGTGACTTGTGAGCAGATTTTCCCATGTCCGAAACCACTTCGGTCTGCAGAATACCTTGAGTAAATATTATACTCGCCTGTGAAGAATTCGCAACAAGAAAACAATGAAGTTCCTTGCACGCGCGCGCGTGAGCGAGGGCGCGCAGTGACGGCATCTCTGATTTTGCGAGCTTTAAAATAACCTGTTGAAGATAGAGCAGCGGAACGCTACTGCACTGTATCCATCCGGACGAGACGTTGCATAATTAAAAGTTTTTTGCAGAAATCTATATGTATTTGGCGAAATGAAAAAAAGTGATAATGCATATCTCTTGAATTCTGTTATATATTTATTCCCTTTTTTATGACATTTCTTTAATTTAATTTGCTCTGCGATAAAAAATTGAATGCTTTCGGGCACAAATTTATTACAAAGTTTTAAAAAGTCTGTTTCTGTAAAATTCTTTATCTTATTCTTACGCTTTAATTTTGCTTTTAGTATTGCAATCACTCTTTGTAATTTTTTCAATTTTATTCGCAATTTTTCTTTACGTGGACTATGCGCAGAAAATATATTTGGTGTTTGAGTTAACACTGATGGAGATTTTTCTGATGGTGGACTAACAATAAGCTAATTGTCTGGAATATCAATTATTAATGACGTTGATTTTTTTCTGTTTGCACAGGAACTTTTTGCTTCTTCAATAGTTGTCTCTTCTATGAAACAACTAGAATTAGTATCCATAGATTCCGATTGATTGTCTGAAATATTAGTAATTAGGGTGCGTTTCCACTGAGCGCGTCACGCGTCGCGTCAACCGCAGTTAACCAATCAAAACTTCCCATTTTAAAATCCAAAACATCCCATTTCAAAATGGGATGTTTTGGATTTTAAAATGGGAAGTTTTGATTGGTTAACTACGGTTGACGCGACGCGTGACGCGCTCAGTGGAAACGCAGCCTTAGTGTATTTGTCTGGAGTGCCTCTATGCGGAAATCACTTGTCCTCTCTCTCTCTATAAACAGAGTTATTTTATAAAAATAAATAATATTTAGTTCTTTTAAGGTATAAATATATTTTTTTAGATGTAACGCGCGATTTTTAAAATGTTTTTTACTTAAAACTAATATTCAAAATTAATATGCTTTTTGCATAAAATTGTCTAATTATTTGTATAATAAGAAATCTGCTTACTGTGCATTTTCAAAAACTGGTACAGCATCCACGTGTAATTTGTTTTTCAAATCATTTAAAAACATTTTTTTTGAAAGTGTGCTGCACAGTGCACACAGTTTATAATTTTTATATAAAATACTACTATCTTTGTTAATTAGGTCTTGCCTGTTTACTGCATTTATCCATTGTCTGCAGCTGTAAATAATTACTTTCGATTATTTTACTATATTAATTTTATATATGCTAATTCATTAATAATATAAGCAATATAATATCTAAAACACAATGTAGTTCTTATTTTTTAAACATAAAAAGATATTTAAGTAAATCGTACCGTTCCGATTCTTTTGGAAATCTAAAAAAGCTTGCAGAAAAATTCCAAGAATTGTTAGAACAATTTTTTGCCGCACAATACGCTCTTGCGCTCATTTCGCTGATAATTAGGAGCAACCGTGATTAGGAGAACGATCTTGATATCCATATGCAATAAGTTATGTTATGTTGAAGCACGTTTCGGCTAAGAACATGGCGGTACGGTCATGCGTAATGAAAATTAGTTCCCAAGATAAATACGAAGTGTCGCTACTATCAATATCTATACTATGACTTATGTTCATCCATTATCCATTTTCATCACAAAAGTGAAATAATCTATTGTGTACGTTTTGTATTAACGTGATCACCTGATTGCTTGGATACGTTAATGAATCTTTTTCTGAATATTCCTTAAAAACCGTGTACACATGATATTGTTCTTGTTGTGTACAAAACAAATTAGTTTGACATTTTGAACAATTTTCATCAGGAAGTTTTAGTCTTTTTACAAGATAACCCGACACGTAAGAAAGAGCTTGAGAGGCATCAGTGTCCAATTCTTCGAAATCGATCCATTGAAGAGTACGGTCGCTTCTGTTCTCTAATGATTCATTTTCGCTCTCGTAAACGCTATCACAAGCATTACTTAAAAACTTTCGAAAATTGTTCAAATTTTCACAATTGTCGCTTTCACAATTCGCAGATTTGGAGACCGGTGCGACGTGGTTATTTAATATTACGATTTTTAAGGCAGCCACAAATTGATGGCAGGTGGGATTAGAATTTGCAATTCTATGTTGACGAATTTGGCAAAACAGATTTTCTATTGGATCTTTAGATTCCTCATATTTAAAAATTTGAAACCGAGAGCTTTTAATTGATGCCACAAATACATAACCGATCTGATTATCGCCCAACCTTTCACGAAGTGATATTGATTTGTGACATCTTTTTCGGTAGTTAAATTAAATAATTTCCACTTAGTCATTTCTGATAATAATCTGCTACATAACTCAAAATGAAGTGAGCCGTCTTGCAAACAACATCTGTACCTCTTTTGCCATCATCTGGATTTATTGTTGAACCATTTAAGAAATCGAAGAGATCGTTTATAAGTTATGCGAACTCTGCCGTTTGTATCGATTCAACTGGGAACAATCCATTAATATTATAGACACTAAAAGAATGAATAGCTGCAGCAACAGTATGACTCAACTGACGCGTTGCAGTTTCTACCCTCATCTTAACAAAAGAGTCTTGAAAGTTAAAATCATGTTTCTTTAATTTATAAAGGAGTTTAAAAGGAAAATTTTGTTCAACATCAAAAGCATTTCTAATGTATTGAAATTTAGGGGGATACTACGATTTCCGTGACGCTCAGCTTTGACCATGCATTCTTCATAAATGGACCATTTAAAACAAAAGTTCAAGAGTGGTATAAAAGTTCCTATCGTTCATAGTTTAAGAGATACGAATTATTATTGTACTTTATCGTTGTACGGTTCCACATGGGTTTTGCGACTTTCCATGTGAAGCAAAGTCCACCCCATCCTACTCTCTGCTAAACGAGGTCTATCGTTGTACTGTTTTACATGGGTTTGCAACTTTCCACGCGAAACGAGGCAGCCCCTCCCCGCCTACACGTGTACTGTCTACACATACATATCCGGAAATCGTAATCTTGCCCTTCTTTCAAATGCTTTGTTTTGTTTACATACGCATACACTTTTTCGTTCGCAGCACGAAATTGGGTTTGTTTGTTTGGATTTTGGAATTCGTATTACCATGATTAATATTGAAAGCTGCTTATGCGAGTTATTTCAATTTTCGAATTTTGTGATTAAATAAGGTTCATATCTCCGAAACTATGAGTGATAGCAACTTTTATCACTCTTGAACTTTTGTTCCAAATGGTCCATTTAGGAAGAATTCATAGTCAAATTTAGGCGCCACGAAAATCGTAGTCGTGCCAAATTTAGCTACTTTATTTTCTGCAAATCTAATTTTACAACGGACAAGGCGTTTCGAGTGCATTTTAATAAATGAGGAACATCATAAATGGTTACTATGGTTTGAGACTTAACTACTTAACAACAAACGTGTAACAGGTTGGATCCGTTTTATTTTCTGCGCACAATGCAGATAAAGCTTTTCTCTGAGTTGAACCCTGGTCGCAAACAGTTGCTTTTACTTTCAATCCAATCTCTTGCAATTGCACAATAACATTTGTTATAATACGTTTTAGATTGCTACTCGAGAGATTGTATCAGTTGTGAAATAATAAGCTATTACTTGCTTCCATGATTTTCTCAGACCACGTATCATTAAAACGAAAGCATGGTTTGCTGCCCTAGAAGTTCGACCAAACTCACCTAAGTCTTCAAAATCTGAAATTTGTTCTTTATGTGTGCTTCGTAGTGAAAACCGTGACTTAATGAAATATCATCAAAAACTAATGCGCAATATCGGTCCAATTCATGCATCTCATCGGTTTTTACTTTTAGCTGTTCCAAAAGGAGTTTATTTACACCAGTATCGAAAGGAATCTTTGTTAATATGTACTTTAGAGTGTGCGATGATAGTAGTTGGAAGTAGGTGGACAGATACTTGTAAACACGAGGACTTTGCTTATAAATGGATAAAGCAAAAGCCTTATCTTCTTCTGTCCACCGTCTTCCAAAAGGAGTACGATCTATATTACGTAGCTGCGATTGAATAAAATGTTTGGTAACTTTGTTTAGTCTTGTTTCGATGCAGTGAAATATATTATTATCTGACATAGTTTTTAATTGTGTTAAAGCATTTCTTTCGTCACACAATTTTTTAATTTTGCATGGGGATAGAAACAGCGTATAATCTCCACCTTCTTCTCCTTCTTCTTCTTGTTCACGATTCTTACGTTTTCCCACGGTTCTTTTTTTTTTCGCCGCGGTCGGCGTATTCGGAACTCGCGGGACGCTGAACCCAGTGAGAAATGATTCATTGATCGACATCGAATCGACGTCGAAATCATCGAAATTACATCAAATTTGATGTTTTTTCGATGATTTTGACGTTGATTCAATGTCGATTCGATGAATTTCAATTAGTCATTTCTCACTGGAAAGTTTCTCGATATTCGAAGAGCCGGCTGTCGCGGTTAATAATTGGGGAGAGCCCAGTTGCGCACAGAATGAAACGGACACAGCCACTCACATCGACCCATGCCTAGAGATTTTCCTCTGGAAGGCGCTGTGAGCGGCTGTGTCCGTTTCATTCTGTGCGCAACTGGGTTTCACTCTAATAATTCCTTATTCCCCACCAATACAGAGGGAATATTTAAGGCACGAAGTAATTGAGCGAACTGACCTCTCCCCGTTGCTTTCTCGGCTTTTCTTTCGCGCATCGCGTCGTTTATTAGATCCGCGATATTCGAATCTTTTATGACGTTGCTGTCTATAATCACGACTTCATGCTGGTTCCAACTAATTCTAGCGGGTACTGCATTATCGACCAAATACTTCATCAGTAATCGTGCTCGGCTGCGATAAGTTTTCGGTACGCTTTTAACTATTCTTCCGATGCTTTTTTTCAGCACGCGATTATGCTCTTTTTTGGAACCGTCATTTCTCGCTATAATGCCGATACTGCTAGAACGCGGCGTTCGCGTTTCTCGCGAGAGATCCCGAAAAACGTCGTCGAGGGCCGCCTCGTCGTCGTCGTCGTCGTCGGCAACGGCATCCGCGCGTCTCCTCGCGTATTGTCGTCTTTATTTTCGTCTTCGCCCAGGGAGAAATGGCAATCTGATCGATGTCGGATCGACATCGACCAGACGTCGATAACATCTAATCGACGTCTGATCGATGTCGATTCGACATCGATCAGATTGCTATTTCTCCCTGGGCGGGGCGCGCGTCGTTTCACTTTTACGCTTCTCGGATATAGTAAAGATATCGCCGGAGTACCTCACTATACATTTTCCATCTCTCGTCCTCGCCGCCGCGTAGCCAGGTCGAATTGAGAATGCGACTCATTTCTGCATTGAGTCTGGATAAAGGGGTTCCGGGTAAAGTTACTAGATATATAAAACAATTCCCGCCATTTTGGTTCCAGTACGCGGCAATTTCAAATCTAGGTGTACACAGAAAAAAAATGCTGTTGCTTCAATTAAAGTCTACGTCACGGGCTGCCACAAACATAAATACTTCATTCAATTGTATTATGATTGGACCAAATATCTAGATTATTCTTTTAATAATGTAGGAACGTATATTAGGAATAAGGGAAAACTATAAATACTAAAAATTAAACAGTATAAATGTTTTATTTCCTGTAAACCTTCTCTTTTTATAAAGCTTATACACAAGAACAGAATGCGGCTAAGATAATTGCACTTTAGTTATTAGGTTAAAGTGTGCATTACGTACACTTTTCCGACGCCATATTGGCTCTAACGTGCTAAAGCATTTTGATTGTGGTACTTTATATATCTAGTGACTTTAGTTCCGGGTGTTTGCACGGAACTATTAGTGTTTTCGGTGTTCTCCGAATTTCGCAGCGCTGTGCTTTCCTTCGATTCCCCGGCCGGAGATGCCGTATGCTACTGTTGTAGCTGTTGCTGTTGCATTCTCTCGAGATTTTCCATGGAAATTTAAACCATCTTTTTTGCCCTTTCCATAACGCTTTATCACGATTTTAATTTTTCGGCTCTCCGATAATTCGCGATAATAAGAGTAACAATATGGAACCGATAATATATGATAAGAATCCACCTCGTTGCACCAATAGCTTTTTTTTATCCTTCCAATTACCACGCTTTGCAGCGATGCGACGCAGTGTCGTTTTGTATTTGCCTAGTCGTTTTTTTTCACGTTGCTCGAGCGGAACGTTACCCTTGAGTGTATTAAAATGCATTCGTAAATGCCGCGAATGAATTTATCGTCCGCGTTTCATAGGAAGGCCGCACGTTGATTTTTGTTCAAATGACACAATGCCTCGAGCAGACAGGTGTTTCTCCTTCCGATAGAACGTCTGGCGATTTTCGTCGCTCTGTCCGATCTCTCGTACTCCGTTCCCTCCTTCATAGCGAGACGGAAAAACCGCACGACTGATCCGCGCGCGCGCTGATACGCACCTTTTATACGCGCCCGCTGAAAAATGATCTACGCGGCACGTAGACGTAATGCGGCGTATCGCTGGGAAAGATGCACGTTCGAAATCGATATTCGTCCGGTGTCGATTGTTTCAGATCGAGCAATAAATAACCGTGAGGTCTCGACGTAGCGTCGTAGTATACCTCTTCAGTAGGTATAATACACCGGTTCTAACTCGGGAGCTCTGAGGGGGGGTGCGGGGCGGGGGGACTTCGTAGGTGTAAGAAATTTGATAAAAACCTTTGACAAATTATATTGTGTTTATTTTTTCAACTGCGTAACACGTTCGACTCTCGCTCGCAAAAAGATCGCATACGTAACACATGAAGGAGAAGAAGAAGAAGAAGCAGAGAGGCCTCCCTAAAAGATCGCCCTCCGGGGAGCCCTCCTGCGGAGACTGTCTATTGGCTCCGATCCAAGCCTGGCGATTGGCTGTCGCGCAATCGTAGCGTACCGGTCTAGGTGTCGGCAGCGGGAGATTCAAATCCTGGCTAGTTTCTTACATTCGGCCTTTCCTGCATTTGATGCCTGTCCTCAGGCTCATGGTAGTGCCTTTTGCTGCCACGGTGACGACCGTGGGTACAATCTGAAAATCGTAACGGCTACAACCGCATAGGCTTACTATACAACGGCAACAACCGTGGATACAACCTGAAAATGCTAACGGCTACAACCGCATAGGCTTACTATACAACGGCGACAACCGTAGATACAACCTGAAAATACTAACGGCTACAACCGCCTAGGCTTACTTATGTACAACGGCGA
>NJRQ01002531.1:0-13236 GCA_003063805.1 Aphaenogaster ashmeadi | reverse complement strand
CCCCCTCTCACGGACCACTGTCCCACGTGACATATTTTCCCCCTCCCTTGCCCCCGCAATCCCCTCGCCTGCGGAGTACCCCGCACCCCGCACCCCGCGCGGAGCTCCTGAGTTAGAACTCTCCTATCTATACTACTAATTTTGTTGTTCCAATTTTCGGGAGATATGTTGACGACATTTTTGCAATTGTTCCTAAAAATAGAATTAATGATATACTCAACGTGTTTAATGATTATCACCCGCGATTAAAATTCACGTATGAAATTGAAACAAATGAATCATTGAATTTCTTGGACACCACAGTTATCAGATGTGGTGACACTTTGATTACGAATTGGTATCGCAAACCAACTTTCTCAGGTCGTTACATCAACTTCCTATCTAACCATTCTTACAAATACAAAATAAATTCAATTATTAATTTAATTGACCGTGCCATTCTACTTTCTGACACACGCTTCCACGAAAATAATTTGCAACTCATTAAAGAAATCCTTCTAAATAATTGCTTCCCACTACTTAAATGTCGTCAACAAGCAAATTGAAAAAAGACTTAAACAATTAAAAAGTCGTTCACATGCGCCCGCTAACAATAATAATATCTACCATGATTCGACTAATTACATTACCATTCCTTACATCAAAAACCTAAGCGACAATATCAACCGAAATCTACGAAAGTTCAGAATTAATGCTCGTTTCACAGTCCCGAAAAAATTAGACATCTTAATAAAAAGAGGCAAGGATAAGTTGGAAGAAAATAGACAGAGTTAGTTTATAAAATTAATTGTTCCAATTGCCCAGTTTCTTATATTGGGCAAACTAAAAGACACCTAGAGACAAGGATAAAGGAACATTGTAATGACATCAAGAAACACGACAGCAATCACTCAGTAATTAGCAATAACATCGTGTTTTAAACCAACACGATTTTGATTGGTCTAATCCTGAAATTTTACATCGTGAGAAACACACTAAAAAGAGAGAGATTGCTGAAATGTTTTTCATAAAAAAACATTGTAATACCATTAATTTGCAAAAAGATACTGAGAAATTGATTGTTTATGATAGAGTTATCCATAATACTTAATTTTCTTTCTTCTCACATTGTTTATGTCGAAATGATGACAATCTATCTAACTTTAATCCTTATATTTAACCTTCTGCGATCAGTTTAGTGTGGAAATTACTTGGTATCTGACGTGCTTCCTTTGGCGAATTGAGTCTCATTATGCCACATCTTTTGTTAATCATTTATATTATATTATGTTAACAACTATCCATTTCGATAACGCACAAAAATGTAAATCTTTATTTTTATTCTTATTCTTATTTATATGTATACTTATTTCTATTTTTTAAATTTATTTTATTTTTATTTTTATCTTCTATCTGTTTCTAATTTGTTTTATTAATATGATTTCACTCTAATTTTATGTTCTTTTATGTTTATTATGTGATCCAGCTTTTAGATTATGACATAGCCTGGACACATGTTCGTAAAATTGAAGAAATTTGTGAGTCACATGTATTAATTGCTTGAAAAGGGCCACAAACCATGGCCGAAACGTCGTAAAAGTTTATAATAAATCTGCCAGTTGTCGTTTAAATTATTTATATATTGTATATATCTGTCGAACGCAGATTCTGTTGTAGTTCTGCCGCTAATCTGAGTCAAATTGTATAACAGATATATCAAGGTCTGCTTGATTTCTGCCATCAATCTGCTATCATATTTTGTTGGACAAATTTTGCTATATTTCTGCCATCATTCTGCCAGCAACATTGTATATGTCAGGTTCTGTATCAAATCTGTAGTCTTTCTGCCGGCACAATTTGTAGCAGACACTTTGTTCTCGACAGACTTGGCTAACTAGGTTTTTATCAAGCAATAAGTGACGGCTAAAACCTGTTGATTGGTACTCAAGAGATCATGATCTTGACAACATATGTTAAGGACATTGGAGCTAGGTCTTTTTTGTCAATATTTACTACCCTCTCTTCCTCACAACATTTTATTATATACAAATTATTTATATACGATAAAGTCTACATAATTAAATAGCAATATGTATACATACTAACATAAAATAGAGCATATTATTAAATCAAAATGTATTTAAAAATGTATATTTTATTTTGTAATAAAAATATTTCAACATTTCTTGTATGAATTTAATAATTTCCTTACTTTTTCCATGATTATATCAGATCGTAAGTAAAACAGGGACCAAGTTTTCAAGAAAAAATCTTATTGTTGTTACGTCCTATTGTTACGAATTTTGCTTGTCCCCGATCAATATTCGGCTCAATTGTGGCCGACCGATATGAGGCAGTTGACAGGAGAAGAGTTGAGGATTATCTCCGAGTCGAAAGCGTTAATAAGAATTGACATCTTGAGTCTGGCGGTTCCATCTTGCAAACGCGAGTTTATAACGCGAGTGGTACGGCCAATGCTATTATTTTGTTTCCATGTTCCTGTGTTAACTGCGTTCTGTAGTATTGTGATTAAAGCCAGCTTATTTTCTTAAAACCGTCCTTCATTTCACGAGTGCGGAAGTGCCGCGAACGTAACTCGGGCGTAACATAGGCTGCGTTCAGCAGAAAAAGCAGCTTTGCAACTGTTGTAAGATTCTTTAATATGATTGGTTCTTGTCCTTGGTTCCTCCTGGATCTCTAAGTGTATAAACCAATCATGTTAAAGAATTTTACAACTGTTGCAAAGCTGCTTTTTCTGCTGAACGCAGCCATATACATATTGTTCAATATACCGAAATAATTATATTCTTGTTCTTAAGAAAAATTGCGTTTTCTTTATTATAACTGTACAAAGCAAGGAACTATTGATAAAAATTTATATATATCTACAATTAAGGTTTTAGTTTATGAATGAACAGTGTAGCACAGTATAAGTATAACTTATCTAAAATAATTTCTCTTAAAAATAATAAACTTGATACATGTCTTTGGATTCAAGTATTAATTTGTAAAAGATTTAAAATTAATATGTATGGAGATATTCCTATGCTATGCAGAAAATACCATTGTATTAGAAACACAGTATATTATGTTTTCTTGTTTTATGTACAATATATATCATTATAGATCTATATATTTTCAACACACACCTAAATCTAGGTGATATAGAGATACAGTCTTAAAATCATCACTTCTGCTTCAATATGTACAAGAACTGTAGTTTACAACAAAAAAATCAGACCATTAAATAAAATTCTTTTTTCTTTGTACTATTAAAGAGATTTTTAAAATTTTATTATTCAAGTATTAGTCACTATAAAAGTAGTTTTTAATAAAAAAATACGTTAACAAATGTATACTTATAAAAAGTCAAATAACATATAAAAACAGTTTTGTATAAATAATTATACTTGAAATTTATGATTCATTTAGGTAATTCTTATTCTTAACAAAATTCATAAAATCAATCTGCTCAGTTTCAATATAAAATACATTTTCCATTGTTATATAATAAATATGAAATTAATACATATTTTCTAAATCTTATCCTTTGATAATAATTTGGAAATATCTTAGGCACGTATTCACATTCCACATTTCATATTAAAAAAAAATGGCCGTAAAGTTCTTAACTTATAATATTTAAATTAATCTTTCTATTAGACAATCATGTTCTTTTCATTGAAAGCGGATATGCGAATACGCCCTGCAGATTCAAAAAACATTTTGTTTACATATAGATATAAATATATAATACTAAAATAATTATATTAAATACTTAAATTTTTGCATTTATAGAGAAGGCTAAAAGTTATTGCATATACATATACAAGATTATTCTAATAACAGGGCTGGATTATAACTCTTTCCTAAATCAAGATAGAAAAAAAATTGAGGAAAATCTTTCATGTTTCTGTTTAGTATGAACTACTATTCTGTGATTATTTTTCATATTATTTTTTTAACAATGCATTTTAACAAGTGCAGTTGCATCGTGCAAATGTATCAATGCACTTCTTTAAAATGGAATTATATAAATTAATCCGCCAGTATGGATTGTAGGGAGATCCAGGTTCGAATCCTGGTTGAGGTGTCATTTTTCGCAATAATTTCTTTACAGTTTTTTCGGGGAAGGGGAGATCTTATAGATGCTTGTTAGCATCAAATTATTAAATTACTCGTCAGTTTAATACGTGAATTAATTATTCCGGCTTCATGTAAGGATTGTGTTTCAAGACCGACGAATATGCGACGCGCAGTTCGCATGAGCAAGAAAATTCACAAAAATTATTTATTAGGCACCAAGATCCGCCGCAGACCGACATTGGCCTATTCTCATATTTATATTTGGAATTATATTTCTGCGTCGATTCTTTTCCTTATTCTGTACATAAAAATATTAGGGTAAGATAATCAGAAAGATTTTTTCTTATGGGGATTTTTGAAGAGTATATTCGTAGAAATTTAATTCAGAATATAACTTGAAAAAACGAATTACAACAATTTATACCAATGTAACTAGTGTCCAACTTGATGAAGTTATGAAAAACATAAAGAAATATATTAGAAAATGTTTAAAATGTCTTTGTAGTACATTTGAACTAAATGTAATTTTACGACATAAAATATGTAATATCTGGCAAAATACATATTGACCTTCCGATTATCTTATCCTAATACTTTTATACGCAGAATCATGAAAAGAATCGATTTTTAAAAAGTATATAATTCCATTTTTAAAAATGCAGTTGCATCTTGAAAGTGTATCGATGAATTGTTCAAAAAAATTTTATCACAGAATGGTAGATCATATTAAATAATGAAAGATTTTCTTCTATCATCTTTTTCTATCTAGAAAACTTATAACCCAGTTATTAGAATCAACCTATATACAGACACGCACTAGCGTGCGCGCCCACACGCACAGGACATGCATGCAAAATTTCTTTGGTTTCATTGCAAATATGTAAATATTAGATTTAATTATAATAGAATTGCCGAAATTTTTACACAAATAATCATTTACATCATAAATCAAGAAACAGTGTCGAGTGCATTATATTAGCATATTAAAAAATAAAATATCTCAACCCATACAGTACAGAACATTGCAGCAACATTGCAGTAACATTGCAATATTGCAGTAACATTGCAATATTGCCGAAATGTTGCTGCAATGTTCTGTGCTGTATAGGAAAAATTACTTTCAGAAATTTTGCCAAAGGAAAAGATACTTATTTTTTGACAAGATATCTGTACCTTACTCATATGAAACACTCTGTACGTGTGCGTGTGCGCGCGCGCGCAGGTATACCCAGATAACAATGTCTGTATTGTTGCTGCCATATTGCCTGCAAATCATAGAATTGCTACCAAAGTTGTGACAACTGAGTCCGCATTTGTCGGCAAATTGATACCTTCGTGATATAACTTGGGGACAACTTCGAGTGTAGTAACTTGCCGGCAACTTATGCAGCAAGTTGGTAGTAACAAGTTGGAAGCATCTTATGTTTCTTTTTATTACAGCAAATTTGCAGCAAGTATTGAACATATTATATGCTGTGTCATGCAATGCTATGTCAATATCTTAACAACTGTTTAGCAACTTGATACTATCATGTAATTGATTCAGAATTCGGACTGTTGCCATCATGTTGTTATAATAACACTTACAGCACGAAATATAATATTGTAAGAATATTATTTTGCAGGATTGAAGTATTTCAAAAATTTTTCTAAAAGCTTGTAGCAACATTTCTATGTCCGCCTTTAAATAATATTTTGCAATGTTTCTGCAATGATCTTGAAATATTAAAAAAATATATTGCAGACATATTCTTGAAACGTCAATGCAAAATATTCTGAATATTTTAAGTACTTCGAGCACAGAACATTGCAACAACATTTCGGCAATATTGCAATGTTACTGCAATATTTCGGCAATATTGCAATGTTACTGCAAGACAATCATATCTCGCACTAATTGTGTATGCATAAACCATGCACAAATAATTATAACATGTCTGAGCTTTGATTATAAAGAGGGCTCGACAAATATTACATGTGAGGAATGGACATCTAGCAATCCTAGAATATCCCATACAGCACAGAAATTGCAGCAACATTGCAGTAACATAACAATATTGTCGAATGTTGCTGCAATGTTTTGTGCTGTATGGGTATATATCAGAATACATAATTAAAAATATATAATATTTCTGGTTAAATTATGATATTGCAGTAATATTTTGCAACATTTCTTGTGAATATTAAAATGACAATATTTCTACAATATTCTTGCGCAATATTTGTAATATATTGTACTATTGAAATATTCTTGCAATCTTTTAGCAATATTTCGTGCTGTAGTGGAATTTATAGGATCACACAATGCTATATCATATTGCCGGCAACGCGATGTAACTTTGGTTCTTGCGTTAAAAAGCAACGCAATAGCCAATCAATTTTTTAGTTCTTACATCTAATTGTAAGTCGATTGGCTACTGCATTGCTTTCTACAGTGCGGCAAGCGTTTTCGCGTTTTGTGTGGAGAAGCTATTGCTTTCTCGACGTTAAACTGCTGGCAATACATTCATATATCGTTGCCTGTGTATTGTTTCAAAAATCGGTATACTCGAAATCGTAAAGATAAATATATGGCAAGTTGCCAGCATCATAAGCAATCACAGATTTGCACGATTTTGCTTAGACACGCTTGGCTATCTGGGTATATACATAGTGGGTGTCGCCATTTTTAAAAGTCACACATAAATAATTCTGAAAAACACTCAGACAATAATTCCACAGTTTTAGGAAAAAATATGACGCATGCAACAAATTTTTTATACCATGCATTTCTTAAAGACATTAATATTATCGATATTGTTTAAAGAAAAAGAAACATGATTTTTCTCACGTAATGATTCCTCTAGTCTAAAACTGTAAAACTTCTGCCTGTGAGCAATTCTTTTTATAAAACTTTCTTGAAATTATTTAAGTATGATTTTTAAAATAAGATACACTATGTACACTCATCTTCTCACATAAGGATACTTACTATCTTTAATCTTATATGCTAAAAAAATGGTTATTTAGAAAGTATAAATTAATAGGGCAAAGAGGTAAAGGAGCGCAAAGTATTGCTTAATTATAATATAAGCACGGTCAAAGAGAAATGCGATCAATAGCACGAAAGTTGCTTTTTGTCAGTAGCATACTAAAGATCTAATGAATTGTATACAAAATATGTATGTATGTGTATATTTTTTAATATATACATATGCATACATATATGTATGTATTTACATACATACATACATATAATTTATATGTATAAGTTATATGTATATAACGCACACATACGCACGCACACACACAGCAGACGCAAAGAGAGGGATATATTTTGGAAAATATTATACATAATTTTCCTCAGAAATGTAAGCACGTGCAAGCGCGTATGTGTGGGCATGCATGTGTGTGCTGTGGCACATTTTTATTAATTAGTAAGTAGGTATACGTTAAAAGCCATTTTACAGGCAAATAACATACTACTTAAGTTGGGAAATTTGCCAACAAAACGATTGCCAACAATCTTGTTTGCTTACATCACGTTGCTCTCAATCTCGATTGCCGACAATGTCTATTGCACATAGAATCATTGCCTCCAAATATTGTTGTGCAAGCTATCTTGCGCATATGATTTTATTGCACATATACGCATTGCACACACAATCATACATAAAATAATATAATAATTAACACATATTGACCACATTAATAATTATTTTAGACATTTTTTCCTAAATCAATGCGATTTTGATTGTGTGATATAGAAGGCAGCTGCACGCAAATATATAAATTTATATCTTAAATGATTATTTGTGCATAATAATACTGTAGGTCCGTATGTGATAGAGATAATTAGAAATCGTTGGAAATTGAAATTGCGAGCAAACAAATACCCTCTTCAAGATAGATCTCCAATTTTTGAATCATAACAGTTAGCTAAATTAGCAAAGCTGCGGTCCCATCTTATTTCTATATTTATCATTCTTTATAATATAGTTCCTTTTACCTATTTTATACGCATATAAATAAATTATGTATATATGTATATACATATATTATAAATACATATATATATATATATATATATATATATATATATATATAAACATATAAATTTCTTTGGTCTGATTTTTTGTCCTGGGCACGTATTATGAATCTATTCGGAAACGATTCCGTTCGGAATGATTCCGAAAAATAAAGGACAAGGATAAAGGCACGTATTATGAATCTATTCGGAAACGATTCCGTTCGGAATGATTCCGAAAAATAAAGGACAAGGATATAAGGAAACGATAAAGACAAGCATAGGACAAGTGACTATCATTCCGAACGGAATCGTTTCCGAGTAAATTCATAATACGTACCCTGTATTCTAAGTATACATAAAATTAAATATTTTTAGAACATTCTTTTTAAAATAGTCATAGATTATTGCAATTACTGTGATTTAATAAATATAGGCTTCAAAAAAAGCTATTTTAACCGAGAACTTTTAAATATAACAACATATATACTTGAGAATTTAAAACTTGATATATATCATGAATTGGTTAATATTATTTAAATCCTAAGAATGAAACCATAATTAGATCGAAGATTTTTTATATGCAACTAATAATAATTAATAATCTATGACAATTTTTATCAGAAATTGAAACAATCTCATGATCATAACAATAATCATGTTTTCGAATGTATATGGCTCATCATAAAAAAATAATGAGACTTAATTTCTAAAACGCCAAATACTAGATATCAAAATCGCAATTTAGTTTGAATGTACATGGAATCATGCTAATGCAATGAAATTGATGATCCATTTTAAATTAATCTAATATCAGAAATATCAATCGTTGATTAGATATGATAAAATTCCACTTTTTCCATGTTTCAGATATTATTGCCTTCAAATTGTTACAAAATCTTAGTACATCTATTTTAATTAAATTTCTTTTAATATTTCCTCCTTCTTTCTTTCTCCAAAACATAAAAATATACGCATTTCATTATTCTATTTCATTCTATTTTAAATACTACGGCCCATATTCAGAACGTGCTTCTAAAGATGTTAGCGCGCTTTTTTGTCATTCTATCTTTATCGTTCATGAGGCGTAAAACAAGGATAGAATGACAAAAAAGCGCGCTAACATCTTTAGAAGTACGTTCTGAATATAGGCCTACAAGTACAAAAAAATACAGCAAAATAAAACAAGCAGTCTGTCATCGAAAAATTAGCATTTTTTCCTAAATAAACTTCTTTCAAATTCTTGTACATTTCAATTTAATTTTATATCAAATTTGATGTAAAAAATTTAACTACTTAATATCTCTATATTAGTTCATTA
Organism: Aphaenogaster ashmeadi; assembly: GCA_003063805.1. NCBI lineage: Eukaryota > Metazoa > Arthropoda > Insecta > Hymenoptera > Formicidae > Aphaenogaster > Aphaenogaster ashmeadi. The sequence goes on along the minus strand of NJRQ01002531.1, from coordinate 3,844 downwards.
CATTCACATAAATATGAATATCAATAAATATGAATATCAATAAATATGAATATCAATAAATATAAATATATTCTAGCTAATGGATTGAATTATATTAATCTCATTGTACTAGCAAGATTCATAAATTCAAACCGATTTGTAATTTTGATATCTAATGTAGATATATTGCAGAATTATTCTCATTACTTTGGTGTTGTATACAAATATGCATATATTTATATACAAAGTATTGTATACAACGCGTATTAATAGTAATAAATGTTATATACAAGTATTACTAACACATATTTTTCAAATATCGGATACAAATGAGCATTCATTTAAAAACTACAATATGCATTCCATATATCTAATGTTTTGTTGGCAAAATATATTTACATCATTATGCCCGGCAAACTCTTAAAGTATTCAACAAATCTACTTTCTGTCCGATGTGTATACATCAAAATATCTAATTTGTCAGAATAACTTTTTTGATTCTCATTTCTGTAGTATTAAAGTACAAAAACCATGTTCGTTCAAGAGCAAAACCATATAAGAAAATATTTTAGCGTGTCATAAAGTTTCTCTTACTTATACAACCACGATCTTATGATTGTTACCGTTTGGCAAGAGAACATAATAGACACGCTTTCCCTTATCTCATTGAAACTCCTGTATATTAGTATGATACTGACTGTTAGCAAATGATCCATTAGCTTGTTCATTCCGTTCAATAACGCTTTGCATTTCAACGGTCGACTCATTGTTAGATTGCCTATTATTATTTAAATTTCCAGCATTGCTGACATTATTTGTCACTACATTCACATTATTTGTGGCGTTCGGTTGTTGCTGTTGATGCCCGTTTAAACTATTTTGTGCAGAATTATTATTTTTTGATCTGTGTCTAAGTCTATGCGTAGTAAGGTATTGTTTTACTGAAAATGCTTTATGGCATATATCGCATTTATATGGCAATGGATCTGGACAATTTATGCCATCCATAACAGCTACTGCATGAGTAGTTAAATGCATCACATAATAATGTTTTACAACAAATGATTTCCCACAAGTTTCGCAAATATAAGGGCCAGATACACCATGCGTTTTTCGATGTTTATGTAGATTATCCTTACGAGAAAAACTTTTACCACACATTTCACATTCGTGCATCTTTTGTCCTGTATGAGATACCGAATGCCTAACCAAGTGTTCCTTACGACTAAATGCTTTTGTACATGTCGTACACACATACGGTCGCTCACCGGTATGCAATTTTCGATGTTGAAAGAGATGCTCTTTTCGTTTAAATGGCTTATTACAAATGTCACAATTGAAAGAATTAACATTAGTTTGCAAAAGATCATCTTTACTACCAGCATCCGATGGTTCGCTTGCAAGTGTCTCAACATTACAATTATGATTGCTCATTTGGTTTAATGAAGAAAAGCTTTTACCACAATCGCGACAAATAGTGTTCCTTGCAGCTTGTGAAAGTACTTGAGGATTCACAGTGATTAGAGAAGCTGGCTCTGATCCTGATCTAAGCCTCAGAAATTCTCGGATTTGTTCGATTGAATTACGAGACATTCCGTCATCAGAGGATGTTTTTGAAAATTCTTTAAAATCTTTGTCATCTCGAACCGTCATCAATGGACTCTCTTTAAAACCTAAATTTAGAAATACTTCTGGTGTTGCTTGTACTGTAGTATAAGTTTGTACGTTTGGATTAGGAGATTCATCTTTTTGAGCCTCAGATTGTATTTTTTGCATGATTTGTTGACCCGGTTCCATGTCCGTTTCAGTTTTGAGAACTATATTATTATTTTGATGTACAATTGGTGTCTCTTGTTTCACTGAAAATTCTTGCTGTGTTATAATTTGCACTTGCTGTTTCTCAAGTTGAAGTTGTCTATGCTGCTTTTCAAATTCACGTTGTTGCCTCTGTAATTGCTGAAGCTGCTGCGATATCTGTGTCTGTCCCTGTACCTGTTGGCTAACTTGGCTTTGATTCTGTTGTTGAGATAATTGTGCCGATTGATTCAATTGTTGAGAAATTGCTCTTTGGGATTGTACTTGATTTATTTGGCTATGATTTTGTATTTGGTTCTGAGTTTGTTGCTGAATTGTCGGAGATTGATTTTGTTGTTCACTGATTTGATTTTGCCCTTCATTTGATTGTTGCGATGATACTTGAGAAGTTTGTTGTTGGTAACTATAATGAGTTTCTGCTGTAGCTTCAACGACAGCTGCTGCCATACCACCCGGTTGCATCTATCAAGAGAAATATTTCATCATTTCAGATGCAAATAAATAATTTATGATACATTTAGAATATATTTAACAAACACTTTGTTGTATATTTTGTATAATATAAAAGGTATTATTTATTCATTACAGACCTGCATAGCACATTTGTATTGCTGTACCCTAGCTTGAACGCCACTGATAATTTGTATATTAGAAGTGTTTATGTTGCTAACTACGACAGGTTGCTGATGCTGTATTTGATCTGTTGATTGTTGATTATTTATTATTTGGCCTCCCACTGGTGTTGGCACCTTATCCATTGACTTTAGAACCTCATCCTCTGGTGTAGACGGTCTTTCCTTTTCGGTATTCTTTACATAAACTTTTCCTTCTTTCAGAAATTCCTCGGAAAAACGAAGCGAGGTGAAATAAGACTCCAACATACCCTCAGCATTGACCACAGTTTCTCGGAATTCTATGAAACTTTCTAGCTTCTTAATGCATTCATGGCATACAATTTTTGGTAATGAGTCCTCTTCCATAACCTTCAAGAAATACAAATAATTATAATCTTGAACAACTGATAACATTTATTTATCTTAATATGCAATAATTTACTCTATCTTAATTCTTTTTCATAACAATTAGACACAAAATTAAATGTTCATTTATTATCATATATGTTAATAACATAATAATATACTAGAAATAAATTAATAGATAAATAAATTAATCTGCAAAATAGTTAAAGTTTATATTATTTTAATAACAGTTTGTATAAACAACTTCTTTTAAACTTTTTTTTATAACACGTACATGTAAATAAACAACTGTATAATGTTGTTAATGGAATATAATAAAAATACTGTTATGGAATATAACAATATTTTAAATAAGATGTTCGTAGATATATATTAACAACACAGTCTTGTAATTGAAAAAATATATTATTTCATTATATCGTGAATTCTCTCATGTGAGTAATTTTCGTCAAGTGGATCGGAGTATATTCTGTTAGCGTCTCAATATAAATCTCACAAATGTTATTCGTAGATTTTTCGTTCGTTGAATTCTTGCGTTGCTCATGACATATCGAATTGACAAATAGGGTTAAGTGACCACATTATTACAAAAGGATCGAAAATAGCTTGCATCGTGAGCTGAAGCATGAACGCTCACCTGTATCGGTAGATACGTCTGTATTTTCGTTTGCAATTGTCGTCTGCGTCCCTCATCGCGAAAAATATTCATCTTGTTACCCTCACTGCTGGTACACAGTCGACACAATTCGTAATAGTTCACCTTGCGGTATCCCGACATCGTTTTTCCCGCGGTAAACAGATCGCGACCGCCGAAGAATCGCAGAAGGAGAGAGAGAAGGCTCTCAATTGCGTGACACACACAGTAAACACTCGCACAAAACCGCCTCCACCGCCACCACCGCCGCCGCCGCCGCCGCCGCCGCCTCCACCACCACCACCATCATCATCGTCGTCGTCATCATCATCATCATCATCATCATCATCATCATCGCCGTCGCCGTCGATGCTGCCGTCACCATCACTGATCACGGTCGCCACCGCTGTCGCTAGTTGTCGACTTGTCGCTGGTT
>NJRQ01002528.1:2811-13260 GCA_003063805.1 Aphaenogaster ashmeadi | reverse complement strand
TATATATATGAGTGGACATTGAATGTAATAATAATGTTTATATAAACATTATTATTAAATTCAATGTCCACTCATATATATATATATATATGTATATATATATATATATATATATATGGGTGCTTTCCAGCAACGTACACAGGCGACACTGTGTAACACAGTGAATCATTTCATCCTTGTTGTTTGCCAATGTTAAACAAGGATGAAATGATTCACTGTGTTACACAGTCCTTGCTGGAAAGCTCCCTATATATATAAAGAATATATAATAATATAGAATTAGAATTTCTTCTTTCTAGATGGCACCTGCCCTCATATGAGGGTCAATACGGCCGATATACAAAGTCGTTAACAAAAAGCCAGGGTTGGGAAAGTTACTTTATAAAAGTATCTAGTTACAGTTTTTTCATTGAAAATGTAACTAGTTACAGTTACAAGTTATCAATTCTGAAAAGTAACTCGTTACAGTTATAGTTACTTAAAAAGTAACGAGTCGTTACTTTGCAGTTACTTTCTTGCAATGAAAATGAAAAAATCAAATCTACACTTACAATTAGTGATAAAAATTTTTTGACATTTAACACAAAATCAATATACTAATGATGCTATAGGTTCTTGGATATAAAATCAAAGATAATTTGGAAGAAAGCCAATGTGAGCCTACGCCGATGTCGGGGCAAACAATAAATTTATTATTCAAAAATACACTATATAGACAAATCTAAAAACCGCAAATGTTTCGGCTCCGATTTGAGTTCTCCTCAGTGCATACAATTAAAAGTGATAAATGAAATGGTAAATGAAATGAAATTCACGCCACCTCCACAAATGAGAAATACCTATTGTTAGTTTGTGACATAAAAGGAGAAAACCAAAAAAAATTTTTTTAGGTAAGAATGTTACCTAAAATTACCTAAAAAAATTTTTTTTGGTTTTCTCCTTTCCATTCGTAAGATGTGTCGCATATCGAGAGCAGTTGGGAGCATGCGCATTGGATTGTAAAGTGTCGATAACGATGTTTATGCACAAGCGCAAGGCCGGTCAATGCAATCTACTAAAATTTTGAAATATATATAAAGTAACACTATTAATGTAACTATTAAATTAATTACTAGTTACCGAAAATATGTAACTGATTGTGAGTTAGGGTCTGCGCACAATAGAAGGAACAGGGAACAGGGAACAGGGAATAAAGAACAGGGAAATAAGAGGAAGGAAGAAGAAAGATTCTTCCTTCTTCCTTCCTCTTATTTCTCTGTTCTTTATTCCCTGTTCCCTGTTCCTTCTATTGTGCGCAGACCCTTAAGTTACAGTTAAGCCGTAATCAGACTAGAGATTGAGATTGAGATTGGATTGGAATTTAACCAATCCGGAGAAAGAAAACCAATCTCATGTTTAGTAAGCTTTGCTTTGATTGGTCAAATTCCAATCCAATCTCAATCTCAATCTCTAGTCTGATTACGGCATTAGGGCTCAGACACAATGAGAGGAATAAGGAACAAGGAATTAAACATAGAGAATTGGGATGTGGAAGAAGGAAGAAGGAAAATATCTTCCTTCTTCCTCCTTCCACATCCCAATTCCCTATGTTTAATTCCTTGTTCCTTATTCCTTTCATTGTGTCTGAGCCTTTAAGGCTCCCAATTCTCTATGTTTAATTCCTTGTTCCTTATTCCTCTCATTGTGTCTGAGCCCTAAGATGGAGAAAAAGGAACGAAGTTAAGTTAGAGTTACCGAAAAAAAAATAACTGTAACTGTAAACTTCGTTACAAGTAACGAGTTACTTCCAACCCTGATGTATACATATGTACATATGTATATACATATATATATACATATATATATACACATATATATATATATATATATATATATATATATATATATACGTAATATACATATACAGGGTGTACCGTAAAGACCGGGGATCAACGCTTAAGGGTAGATTCCTGAGATCATTTTAAGACGAAAATCCTAATACTAAAAAGTCGAGGCTATAATATAAAAGATATCAGAAATATCAGTAAAAGCAATCTTATCTTCACATAAGTAATCTTTATACTGATATTAACAAGATGGGCGACAGTCAGTTATTACCTTTCGCACTTTGCGTTGTACCACACCTGAGCGCGCGAACTTTAGACGGTCTGATTCGCTAGCTACAAATGCCTATAATTCTAAAACTTTTTAGTATTAGAATTTCCGTCTTAAAATAATCTCAGGAATCTACCCTTAAGCGTTGAACCCCCCGGTCTTTACGGTACACCCTGTATACATGTATAGTATATATGTAAAATGAAAAATTTTGATCTATTAAACATTATTATTACATTCAATGTCCACTCTTAAAATTGTTCATTAATCTTTTGAATTTCTATCATTTAATTAAGGAAGACAAAGTGGGCAAATACTTTTGAGCGGTAGTGTATATACATTTGAAATATTACCTAATTACACATACATCATGGCATGAGGCAGAAACGAGATATAAGAACGGGAAATATGCGGGTGCAACCAGTACATTGGCAATCAGAAGAAAAGATTTATTTGCTAATCATTTGTATTTCACAGTATCATGAATAAGAAGTTACAAGAGGTTTCAAGAAGCCCAAAGGAGTTCAATGTTATAATCACAAAGAACCATGGTTCGGTCGATATTGTGAATCATCGAGAGATTACGTAAACACTGTAATACTGAAACGAACGCTTCATGTTGATCTCTTATCGATTTTAAAAAAATGCCGTGATTAAAATGCCGAAACAAAACGTAGCTTCTACTCTCGCGCTTGTACTTATACGTATCTTCCTTTCTCTAGTTGAATTATAGACAATTCATAATTAAAATATCACAATTTCACTTCCGTTTACTCGTCTAATGTGAACACTTTGGCACTTCCATTCTTTATTACTTTCCGACTTGAATACAACCTTACAGGTGCAGCCGAATTTTATCCTTTTTTTTACATATATCTACATGATGTAGTAAAGCATAAATCGCTTCTTTGATTCCTATCCACATTCCGATGAATGCGAAGACAATTTTTTTCTACCAAAAATTTGATAAAAAGCCGATTGCTTGTCCATCAGTCTTTCCAACTTTCGATTAAAATCGATCCTTTTAATTAAAATTTTAATGAAATTTTACGCAGTCGAATTTAAAAAATTTTTTTTGTTTTTGCACTTGTCCTACCAGAAAATATTATGACCAGCATAAAAAACAGTATAATTTAAATTAGTATATATATATACCGGGTGTTTCAGACCACCCGTCCCACCCGATTTTTTCGTAAACGCGACATTTTAAAGAAAAATGTTTCAGACAAAAGTTGTAGGGTTTTAAAAGATCTATTTACTGATTTTATCAGTTTGACCTTGGATGGCGTCGCCAAGGTCAGATCAAAATAACATTAACTTTTTTAAATGGAACTGCCTACTTTTTATTGCATATTCTTGTAGCTTATGTCGAGGGCTTTCCAAAACACTATAATTAAATGTTTTTTCGTTAAGTATTTTTCGAGTTATAAGGCTTGAAAGTTACAGTATTTTGACATAAAATACAAAATATCTTGTAAAACATTAAGTTTTCGGTAATGTTACCTTAATACTTTTTTTCATACCAATTGATTCGTCTCATTATTCTGTGCATAAAAGTATTAAGGTAACATTACCGAAAACTTAATGTTTTACAAGATATTTTGTATTTTATGTCAAAATACTGTAACTTTCAAGCCTTATAACTCGAAAAATACTTAACGAAAAAACATTTAATTATAGTGTTTTGGAAAGCCCTCGACATAAGCTACAAGAATATGCAATAAAAAGTAGGCAGTTCCATTTAAAAAAGTTAATGTTATTTTGATCTGACCTTGGCGACGCCATCCAAGGTCAAACTGATAAAATCAGTAAATAGATCTTTTAAAACCCTACAACTTTTGTCTGAAACATTTTTCTTTAAAATGTCGCGTTTACGAAAAAATCGGGTGGGACGGGTGGTCTGAAACACCCGGTATATATATACTAATTTAAATTATAATTTTAGTAAATATATAAATAAAAAAGTTTGACAGAGATACATAACGTTGTGTAAATATATATACGTACACATATCTACAAATTATAATTATAAATTACAAAATTATGTGCTTAAATGGGATAAATGTTTGGATATTTATATCGCGCAATCAAAAGTGGTCGGCGATAATGGTAACGTTCTCCAATTATCCCCGGGAGTATCGGGTCAATTCGTGCTCATAAAAATTCACCCACGGCTGCTGCGGGTCCTTAATACTCGGTGCCATAGGCAACTTATATATACCAACAAATATATGACTATAATTTATATACTAACAAAAACTTCGCGCTTCCTTTTTAGACATTTCATGAAAGAAAGAGTTTCATGACTTGTTACATTTTTATGACTATCCTAATATCATATACATATACAGATATGAGTTTATTCTACTTTTTACAATAAAGATCTATCGTTAAAATCTGTATAATCCCTTGCATGAAACAGAATATTTCTTGTTCGGCGGGTAAAATGAGTTCGGAAAGATACTGTCATGGTAACATAGTGCGACGATGATGATAATGACGGTAATGACGATGACAATAACAGTTGACAATACTTGATACAAAGATTTGCGATATTTTACTATGAAATTTCCCACTGATCCGTCTTAATGCGTTTCAGACTACGAGAATTGACTCACAGTAAAACCTCGCACACCTCTGCTACCTAACAATGACAATGACGACGACAATGATGACGATTATGATGATAATTACGATGAACACTATAGAGGATGTCCCAAAAACTGGCAGTTTCTCTCAGATGTTATATGGAAAGATTAGAGAAGCTGAAAATTTTGGAAGACTTAAGTTGCCACCATGCCAAACGAATGGAAAGATTTGTGAAACTCTAACAAAGCTGTCCTTACATCGCGTTAAACGTTACATAACAAGTCTAATTATTTTTATCTTAAACCTTAACATGACACAAAAATTATCAATGCACATTCAATTAACAGTCTCATTTGAAAGGAGAAGCGCGATAATTCTGGGACACTCTGTATAGGTAAAATTCTTTTTTTTTAATAGTTATATAACATATACATACTATATGTGTTTGTGTGTGTATTCGTGTGTGCGTGTATAATCTTATTTGCGCACTTGAACATTTTCCTCTATTTTTTAAAATAATATTTAATTTTCGTCCGAAGATCCGCTAGAACTTTCTGGCATGGTGTTGAACCAATTTTCACGAGCTCCGGTAATCCTAGATATAAAGACACTTTAAAAATTCATCTAGCAAAATTTTTCATGTGTGATAAACTCTATAGAGTAGAGTCCCGTTAAATTTGGTACTCCTCACACGTACTTTCAAACTAATGTTGCACCCTTTCCATATCACAATGGGCGGCTCGCATTCGCTGCATTTGCAAAAGTACACGGCAATTGGGCAGTCTCTGCTGTGAAGGTATTCGATAATTTTGGTTTTCGCCCCATGGGGTCAAATTTAACGGGACTCTATTGTAAATATCAACAAACATATTTTTGCACTTGATAAAGAATATAAATGTTAGCTTTCCATAATTTTAATAGTTCTAAAAATATTATATAGAATATCTACCTTGTACGTTGGCGTGTACTTGTCGGCAGTGTAAGTGAAGTTCTATAATACTGTGGTGTGGCACTTGATGCTGCTTCGTCTGGCCTTCTGTGTAACGTCATGGTTTCGTGAAGAGACGTAACCAGTTCGTCCTCGTTATCTAAGTAATAACGGGAGCCTGTCGCGCTCTTACAATTCTCGCATTCGCTTCGATAATCGTCCGTGTCGTCGTGTAGAGTTGGTAACGCTTGCATGCTGCAGGTACACGTCACCGATTCAAAGCTGCCACTCGCATTGATTTCGTTAGCTACGCTTAGCGAAGGCTGTAACAAAAGAAGATCATAATTAGTAATGTAAATGTCTCAATACGATTTATCAGGGTGTTTACTCAAATCATGTAAAAAAAATTCCGAGAATTCCCGGACTTTTCAGGTATTTTCATTAAAAATTCTAGGTAAGATTAGAGAATTTTGAAATGCAATTAAAAAATGAATTTATTTTATTATATGCCCTTTTTATTGTTTCTTTCTCTAGTCTTCCATGAGACTACATCTGTCGTTTTCTACAATTGGTGCCGCAAAACCTATAATATATATGGAAGGCTCACTATATTAATATATTAATAGTAAACTCTTTTCTATATTGACTTCTACTGTTACCTTGATTTTTAAAATTTCTTTTAAAAACTCGCGAATTATACGAGAATGTAGGTGAATATATACGCGGATGTGTATGCCCATTTATTGCTAACCAATTGTCGACATTCTGCATTATCAAATAAAATAATTTAAAAAACAATTTTTTTCAGAAAGAGAAAGAATTTAAATTTAAAAGTAAAATTCCAAAAATTTCCTTGAGTACTAATCAAATTCCATAAAAATTCCCTCATTTTCAAAGGTAAAAAAGAAATCCCCTGAAAATTCCAGGTTTTCCAGGTTTTTCCAGTAAACATCCTGTTTATATCACGATGAATTGCATGTTTTTATACCGTGTACTCGCGAGTCCTCTCGGATACATTTGCCGTGTCCGCGGTATACGTTTCCGATTGCGCTAGACCGGACACTGACGCTACAGGAGCATCCGTATAAAATGTGTCCGAGTCTTTGGTACTTTTGTAACCGCCCGGAGCTGCGACTGCAGCTGCGGACAGCTGTATAGGACGTGACAGGCTCTGGGGCGCCGCAATGTTGCTCGGTGACAAACGGAGATAGTCCCTCGTCGAGCACTCGGTCAAGACATCCTTCGCTCTGTTAGCGACGCAAGTCAACGTTCGTGGAATCGTGCGGTGAGAGGACACGTCCGAATTCGATAGAGTCGCCGATATCGTAAACGCGCCGCCGCTGCTACCACCGCCGCCGTTTTGACGCGGAAACATCGTCGTGTGCTGGCGATAGCTCTTAGGTATAGTGGAATGTGATATCGGTAGTAGCGGTTGCGTACTGGTGCTGGTTACCGCGGAATGTTGACTGTCGTTAAAACTCGTCATAGCGACCGACGAGACCGGTAGATTCTCGTACGTGTTTGTCCCCATTGTGAAACTCGTGGTGGAAGTGCTTGTGTTCAGACCGACGGTGGACGACGCGCTACTTTGGCTTATTGGTCGATAACCGCCAGCGTACGCACTGGGACTAGACAGCGGTCTGCTCGACGAAGACATCAAGGGTGTGTGTATGTTACTATCATTGGCTGATGCCTGCGTGTTCACGGTCAAATCGTTTTGCGTGTCCGCGACAACCGCCACGCTCGCGTGATTGTTCGTATTTGGCATATAATTGTCTGAGAAGTTCATCGACAGCAGCGTGTGCGGGTTCATCGATAGTAGCGCCTGTTCCGCTCTCGCGGCCGCGATCGCTTCCTCGTACGGCGGAGGCGCTTCGCCACGCGGAAAGTAATTGCTGCCAGGTGGTTTCCACAGTGAGTAACCTGTCCCACAAGGTATGTCGTCCATGGGAACCCCGTGAGGTAACCCGCCTCTCTCCAAATATCCCATATTACCTAAGCTTCTTTGGTCCTCTCCAAGTTGTCTATTTTCTTGACCTGCCACACAAACTAGTGCACAACATATATACATTTTTATATTGTCATATTTGTGAAAGAGAGCGCGCATTTAACTATTTGTATTCTGATTTTGTAGCAATACATGCATCATTGTTCCTCGGATAAATTATCGAAATCTCTCTTCACAGATATAAAACATCCTGCGTGACGGAAGCATCACGTTACCTTGTATCTTACGTTGGCGCAGACGGTGTATCAGAAAAAATAACAGACTCAGCGAAAATATTGCTGTCACGAAGCTGGCAACCGATCGTAGACCTATATCATAATTTGCGTTTCCATCTATCGCGTTAGTCCCTGCTTCGTCGACCTTGTCGTTAGATATCGATGACAGGGTGTCGTCCAGGCAAATGAACTCGCAACAGGTATTACCTCGCCGGAAAGACTTGCAATTCTCCTATTGTATAAGAAGTAAATTTGTGATGTAAATCTTCAAGCTGCCATTCCTTATTTTGTTAAGCAATTCTATTGACTATTCAACTGTAAGTCCGGGTCTACAATGAGTCGTTAGTCGTTAGTTGGAAGCAAATTGACCAACCACAGTCGAGTATTCCTCGAATAATCGATTGTGGTTGGTCAATTTGCTTCCGATTACCGACTAACGACTCATTGTAGACCCGGCATAAGTCTAAATGTTGATTACTGTGTTCGGAACGCAATAGGATTTACTCGATTACTACACTGTTGACGTTACGTACCTCGAGAAATTTGCAAATAAATGCTTTACACCACTTCGGATTGCCATTATCACAAACGCAGAAGGTACACGGTTCAGGTCCAGGAATATAATGATAGCCACTTTCGTAAGAGTGCCCATGTTGGTCCTTGCAAGCAACTCCGCCTTCTGCATGTACTATAAATATAACGCACACTCGTTATAATGAGAGAAAAAAGAAATGAAATGTGAGAAGCAAAATCAGTCTCCCATACATATAACAGATAATATAATTATTTACTTATTAATTATTTTGTACATATTTCTTCTATTCGTTTAAGACGCTTCTTTTTTTAATGAAGATTTCGCTAATTATATGAATCAAATTAAGGAGATATAATTTAATACGTGAATTTTCAATTTTGCTTCGTTTTGTGGCATAAAGCTCAATCTCGTCTCGTGTCACGTTCAACTCGGAGTCTCGTACGCGGACTTAATTTGGATTTAATTCGACTTAATTTGCGGAGTAAATACAGTCTCGATACATCTGCGAAAATATACATACAGAGTGCTTCTAAATAAATGCGAAAAATTTGAGATGATTCTTTGTCAAAAATTAAGGGGGATCTTTCTTATAAAGATGAGGAGTTACACTCCCCCAAAGGAATAGAGGTGAAAATTAGGTTTACATTTTTTTCTCAAATTTTGGACAAGTTAAAAAATGAAATTTGGTGAATATTTTCCACTAGCAAAAAGGATATTTTTTTTAATCCTCCCATACCGTTATAAGGGAATGAAACTAGCAATCCCTATTTAATTTTTTATTAGAACTTTTTAACGGGCCGGAATGTGATCATCTAAAAATATGCGTTAGATAGATCTAAAAATATGCGTTTGATTTTTTAAAAAACTTTTTCATTTCTTTTATTTTTTCGTAAAATTAATAGTTTTTAAGAAAAAAAATACATTGTCATGCACAGCACGGGTGCTAAATGGCATAGGTTTCGAGTTAGAAGTTGAATTTTAGAATAAAAAAAAGCAACCGTTTCTTTGTTTCTAAACCTAATCATATTATTATTAGATCCATGTTAACTTATTACACCGGTTATTTGTCATGTGTAATGTGTTACATTATTTTATTGTTATATCTTTTCCTTTTCACAAGCTTTATTATGAGTTAAATTAATTTTGTAATGTTTAGTTTATATGCTGCGAAAGACTAAGTACAGTCGAAACGTCTATTTTATTTATATTTTTCTTTTTGCATATATAATAAATACAATTTTCATTCTTCCATCTCTTGCTCGGTTCTATTATTATTAAAAACAAATTTTAATACACTATTATTAATTTGGCCCATAATACGCTTAATGCCAATTAGTGAAAATTTCACAAAATTGAGTTAATATTTAATTAATATTTAATTTTTGACAAGAAAATTAATAACATTCTGTTTTTCATTATTTTCAGCTGAAATGTCATCATGTAAATTGGCCTTGCGCAAGACGGACAAAAACGTGGAAAGTTTTTTGGAAACGGAGGTGATGGCGAAAAAACCTACAACTGAAAATCCTTCTACTACTGTATATGTATTGGACGAATTTCCAATAACAAATCTGGACGATCTAAAGAAAATTGAGCGTAGACTAAAGAAAGACGAAACTTTTCATTCGAAAGTGGTAAGATATTTGATATTTTCCTCAAGCTCTACATCAACTATAATTTTATACAATTTATAGGTCGATGCTCTACATGATGATATCTTGACTATTTCCCCTTTCTATTATTGCATTTGCATATAACGAGCTTATTATCTTTAGTATTTAAAAAAAAGCAAGCAAAACAAAATTATAGTAAATGTTGAAAAATATGGAACAAAAACAACAAAGTTATAATAAATTTTCTAGTTTTCACCTCCCCCTTTGGACGAGTGTAACTCCTTAGGGAAGAATATACAGGGTGTCCCGTGACTCAACTGCAATACTTTAGGAACGTGTTGGGAAGGTCATTTTAGGTCGAAATTGTCTTATAAACATATACCCGAAACTCGATCGTTACCAAGTTACGGATGTTTTAATCTTTTATGATTAGCTTTTTCAATAAATATCAAATTATTGGTTGTATA
>NJRQ01002526.1:0-13246 GCA_003063805.1 Aphaenogaster ashmeadi | reverse complement strand
GATACGCGTTAGGGAGCTGTCCCATGACAGTCAGAAATTCGGAAAACGGAATCTCGGAATCATTCTGATTGGTTAGTCCCCTGGGGCTTGTATTGTGCCCCATGGGGCTAACCAATCAGAATGATTCCGAGATTCCGTTTTCCGAATTTCTGACTGTCATGGGACAGCTCCCTTACGGGGAAAATATCAACCATGTAGACGCAGCCTTAAGATTGAACTTACGACGAGCTTAAATAACTATTACTACGTTTACGCGAGACGTTACTTCTGTAGTAACTTACTCAAATTATCGTAACTTACGATAACGCGTTTTAACCCCGTTTACGCGGAGTGAATTATCGATATTTTGAGTAAGTTACTACAGAAGTAACACTCGCGTAAACGTAGTATATGAATACCGGCCTAAGCAATTTTTTCTCCTTTTCTGTAGAGTCCTATAATAAGAGAAGCGCCAGGTGCGAACAGTTTTTGATTGGCTCTCAGAGTCACGTGGTTTTTCCGCCATCTTGTAGCCATTGTCAGCTGACACACCGCTCGCGGTTGCAGTCATGCAGTCGCTTAGTGCAATGTGCAGGTTGGCGTTATATGAAAAAGGACAGAAAAAGTAAATTTAACTCTGAAGGTAGAAACAGACAGGACGCGTCAAGCAGCGAGCAGCAAACCAATCAGTGAGGCGATATTTACAGTGGCGTAGAAAATATCGCCTCGCTGATTGGTTGCTGCTCGCTGCTTGACGCGTCCTGTCTGTTTCTACCTTGAGGAAATTAGTTTTGAGCGTACGCACGATACGCCAGGTTATATATGCGTGCTGCGTGCTCCGCGCTCCGCGTGCTCCGACCACAATAAACATCTGTGGGTGCTTTCCAGCAACGTACACAGGCGACACTGTGTAAAGGTAGAAACAGACAGGACGCGTCAAGCGTCAAGCAGCGAGCAGCAAACCAATCAGCGAGGCGATATTCACAGTGGCGTAGAAAATGGATGTGTTTTCTGTTCCTGAACTGCTGCACTAGTTCAGAGTTTATCTTTTTTACTCCACATTGGAAGGAAAAGGATAAACTCTGAACTAGTGCAGCAGTTCAGGAACAGAAAACAGACCTTATATCGCCTCGCTGATTGGTTCCTGCTCGCTGCTTGACGCTTGACGCGTCCTGTCTGTTTCTAGCTTAACACAGTGAATCATTTCATCCTTGTTGTTTGCCAATGTTAAACAAGGATGAAATGATTCACTGTGTTACACAGTGGGTGCATCCAGATGCACAACCGCTCACTGAGCGGTTGTGCATCTGGATGCACCCAGTGTCTTTGCTGGAAAGCACCCTGTGGCTCTGCCGCTTCGACCCTATGCGTGGTGGGAGTATACTCCCACCACGACCCTATGGCTACAAGATGGCGGCCGCCGAGAGGTAGTGGGGGAAGGCTGGCGCTTCTCTGATTATGGGTGCGGTCGAGTTGCCGCTACAAATGCTTTGAAGCATTTTTTGATTGGTCAATTAATAGAATTCTTTATTCTGATTGGTCAATTAAACGCTTCGAAGCATTTGTAGCGGCAACTCGACCGCACCCATAAGGCTGCGTTCAGATTCCCCACCCGGGTGTCCCCAGGTATCATTTTATCCTTGTTGTTTACTGAATGTTAAACAAGGATAAAACGATACCTGAGGGCACTCGGGTGAGGAATCTGAACGCACCCTAAGAACTCTACTTTTCTGAAACTCGTGACAGATCTCGAATCGAAATTTCGAATCGCGAGATATCGCGATATTCTGCCGCTGGGAAATTCTCCCGCCAAAACACATGGAATCATCACGAGGTGAAATGTCGCGTGCGTGTTCTTGCTGACAAACGCGATTTACAGGAAGGATAATGGACGATTCACAAGGTAAGTAGGTCGCCGAGTGCGATGTAATTTCTCGACTGAGACGACGGTACAATTTCGGCCGAGTATCACGCTGCGACAAGCGCGTTATACATTCGTAAACATCTGGCATTTTCAATCGGGATCCTTGCCATACCTTTTGTTTACATGTGTTCCTATAACTGGTAATTCTATAGATATTGAGTGTTATATTGTTATAATTGTTAAAAGAACAGTTTTTCTATAGGTGATATGTCTTACAGCATTGTACCTCACACTGTCATCATTTTGTTACATGCAATTAAAAATATATATAGTTTTGTTTTGCTGAATAATGTTTTAGCATCTACATCTGGCAGGACCAGGCGTCAGAAGATTGATAAGACTGGCAGGCTCTCGGCTCTGGAAAGATTGAAGCAAGCTCGAAGCGGTGGCAAGCGCAAGTACGAGATTGAAGAGTTAGAAAATGTTTACGACGAAGTGGATGAGAAGGAGTACAGTAACACTGTTTTAAAACGCCAGCGGGACGATTGGATAGTTGACGATGGTATAAAAGTTCTCATATTACTTTACATATTTCTAAAAAATGTTTTATTGTTGAAGTAGATTTAAATAGATTATATTGAAAAAGTAATTTGCTTGAAAGACATTTCATAAGAATATATATCTAAATTTGCCTTAAAGGTATAAAAATATATATATTAAATTTGAATTAAAACATTGAAGGAGAAAGTGGTTATATCGAAGATGGAAGAGAAATTTTTGATGATGATCTGGATGAAGAAAGCATCCAAGAAGCGAGAAAACAGAAGCATAACATGGTTGGTCCTAGAAAAAAAAGAAAAGAAGAGGACAAGAAGAAAGGAGATATTCAAAGTATGATTAGGAATATGCCTTCTAAGAAAGATGCTAATGTAGTGATCAAAGATGATGATATTTTGGGAGAATTGCTCAGTGAGATTTCTACAAATAAAAAGACAACAAATAGTCCTAAACCAGGAAGCAGTAAGAACAAATTTTGTCATACAGTTCATTCTAACATTACGTAAGTCAATCAATTTGTTTATATTATGTATGTTATTTTATAATGAGTTTGTGAAAGTTAACTATAAACATGCATACATATCAAATTTATTATAGACAAACGTATCAGCCTTCATGTATAAACCAAATAACAGTCGATAAAATGATATCTGAAAAGTCAGAGAAGAAAATTGTATTGGAATCCGATAAAATTGCACAAAATGAAAGTCAGATAATTGAGGATGAAGACAATACTGCAATATTTGATGCGCCGCAGAAGAAGAGTATAAGTAAACCAGAATCAAATAATTGTTTAAAAGTTGAAGGGTCGAAATCAAAAGATCGGAGTACAACAAAATCAGTGGAATCCAATAATATCGCGCAGAGTGCAAGTCAGATTATTGAAGATGAGAATAGCCCTACGATGGATCTTAGTGAGTGCGTTGGAGATGTGAGTTGTCCTTTTTTGCCATCTTAGCTTACTATAATTGTATTAAAGCGAAGCTACATGTAAATGCATTACAGCTGACCACCATAGATTTTGATGATGGAAGTATGGACGTTGATTTTTCGTCATCGGCAAATAATGTCAAACCTCAAAAAAATGGAGTAGATGTACAGAATAGTTCATATAAAATTTCCGTCAAAAGTATGAAAATTGGTAATGCTGTTGACTTGACGGAAATAGCACCGCAACTAATCAAAACAAAAGATGAGGAAGAGGTATTTAGGTTCTACTATCTGGATGCATATGAAAACTCTTACAAGAATCCTGGAACTGTATACCTCTTTGGTAAAACTTACGTATCGAGCCACGATACATACTGTTCATGTTGCGTTATGGTGCATTGCATACCAAGGAGAATATATCTTTTGCCCAGAAAATATGTACGTATATCTTTCGATGATGCACTTCTCTTTTTTTAGTCTATTATTCGATATGAATATGCTAGTATTTTCTAATTATTACTAAATTGAATGCAGCTTCTTTTTATGATCGTGAATTGTAGATGAAAAACACTGAATCGCAATTAACCACTATGGAAGATGTGTATAAAGAATTTGACGAGTATGCCAATAAGATGCGTATAATGGAGTTTAATTGCAAAGAAGTGAAGAAGCATTATTCCTTTGAAAAGGAGGGTACACCGAAAACTTCAGACTACTTGGAAGTCAGATATAACGCACGCTATCCAGCGATCGATGCCAATTACTCGGGTCCGGCGATAGAACGTGTTTTTGGCACAACGGTGAATGCATTGGAGCTATTACTTATAGAACGAAAGATTAAGGGGCCTTGTTGGTTAGACATTAAGAATATATCACCTACTGCAGGACGGTTCGCTTGGTGTTCACAGATAGTACGTAAACGCATTTATCACATATAGCAATAAGAAATAAATTTAATACGATTTATTTTATACTACTATGCAACAGGTGATTACTTCAGACATGGGCAATATATCACTGTGTTCCCAAGAGAAAGCTAAACCCCCAATGGTGATAGCGACTCTAAATGTGAGAATGTCTTTGAATGCAAAGCTACAGAATGAAGTAGTGATGGTTGTTGTGTTAATTCATCATAAGTACAATGTTGATAAGGAACCACCGAAGCCGCCTTATGAACGTCAATTTTGCTGTAAGTTTACTTTATATTCATTAATCATTTTTTTCATCTTTAATAATTAAATTTGTAATTTGGAATACCAATGTTATTCTATAGAAACAGAAAAAGACTTTTATTTAACTCGGATAATAAGACATCTATTGTTTTGACTCATATGTTTCTCCATTCGTTTGCCAAGATATTAATGATGACTATGTAATTAATTTGCAACTCTTTACAGTTGTCACACGTCCACGAGATACCCCATGGCCACGGCAAATTCGTGATGCCTTCCTGAAAGTTCCAAATACCGAAGTAATAAAATGCGAAACTGAAAGCGAGTTACTCGAAGAAGTCTTAACTTTAATGCAGAAAGCGGATCCCGATTTAATAATAGGCTACGACTGCGCATTTCAGTTTGATGTTTTGATGCAGAGAATGTTTGCATTGAAAGTGTCCAATTGGAACAGAATGGGAAGATTGAAATCAACGACTCCTCCCTTACTTAGGGTAAAATACACATCCCTTATCTTTTTTAAATATATATAAGATAATACAAGTAATATATATTTATATAGGGGAAAATAATTCTTAATCAAGCATTTGTTGGTCGTCCAATTTGTGATATACAAATTTCGGCGAAGGAGTTGAATTTAAAAGTCAGGAGTTATGATCTACAGTCACTTTGTAGTGCAGTAAGTTATACGATACTCGTAACGTTGGTACTGTATTGTTTACCCGACTAAACAATTTTGACAAATATTCAGGTATTAAGGACGAAGGAACACGAATGTAAAGAGATCACGCCAGCGGAAACTCCATCGTTTTTCAATACAGCAGACAAAGTGTTAAATCTAATACATGTGACATTAAAAGAAGCAAAATATATTATAACCATAGTGATGGACCTCAATGTTATACCGCTCGCGCTTCAAATCACTTGTTTAGCAGGTACATTTTTAATTTCTTCCGTCCTTAATAAAATGTAACAATGCAATTACAATTAAGTTTTGCAAATTGAATGAATATAGGTAATATTTTATCGAGGACTCTGTTAGGCGGAAGAGCTGAAAGGAATGAGTATCTGTTACTACATGCTTTTAATTTGAAAGATTATATAACGCCAGACAAAAAAATTGAAAAGAAAGGACGAGACGATGGTGAGATCTTAATGTAGTTTTGTACATCGTCGTTATTTTACGAAATTATATATACTAGGTATACACTAATGTTGGATGTACATTAGATGGCCCGCGTAGGAAAGCTGCGGCGTATACTGGAGGCCTCGTACTTGATCCGAAGAAAGGTTTCTACGACAAACTGGTATTGCTGATGGACTTCAATTCTTTGTATCCCAGCATTATACAAGAGTACAATTTGTGCTTCACCACTGTACCTGGTGCGGCATACGCTGACCTCGAGGTAGTAATTTTTTCACATGCAAACAAGCATCGAGAAACAAATATCTCAAAATAGTAAAACGTAATTTGTATGATGCAGCAATTAAGTATTCCTGAATCGAATCTGGAGCCAGGTGTGATCCCGACGGAAATTCACAAATTAGTTAAAAGCAGGCAGCAGATAAAGCAGCTCATGAAAACGCCGAATTTAT
Source organism: Aphaenogaster ashmeadi (assembly GCA_003063805.1). Taxonomy (NCBI): domain Eukaryota; kingdom Metazoa; phylum Arthropoda; class Insecta; order Hymenoptera; family Formicidae; genus Aphaenogaster; species Aphaenogaster ashmeadi. The sequence goes on along the minus strand of NJRQ01002526.1, from coordinate 7,147 downwards.
CGCCGGAACAGAAAATGGATTATCATATCAGGCAAATGGCGTTGAAGCTCACGGCTAATTCCATGTATGGATGTTTGGGAGCGACGCATTGTCGATTTTATGCTAAAGGCCTCGCCGCTCTGATAACAGGTAAGATGCGAAATAGATATTTAAAACAACGTGTCGATAGCCTGAAGCATTCGTTGTTCTTCAGCCAAGGGTCGGGAGATTCTCGAGGATACGAAGCATTTGGTTGAGAAATTGCAATACGAAGTAATTTATGGCGACACCGATTCTCTGATGATAAACACCAATATTTTAGAATATGATGATGTTTTCTCAATCGGCAGAAAGGTGAGAAAGATACTGCATCAAATAATTTTATATCGTAATTCGTACCATTCTATATATCATGTAGGGATATCATTAGCGACACTATAGGATTAAATATTTTCTAGATTATGCGCGAAGTCAACAACCGATACAAGAAAGTCGAATTAGATATCGACGGGGTATTCCGATATTTATTACTTTTACAAAAAAAGAAATATGCTGCAGTTACGATGTCGAAATTGCCAACTGGTCAAATACAGTTGGCGCAGGAACATAAAGGTCTGGATATTGTGAGAAGAGATTGGTGTCCGTTGGCCTGTGACACTGGAAAGTTAGTAGAGACACATGATAATATTTTTAGAGATTAATTTTGTTCAAGTCTACTTGAATTATCCCTTCTTTTAGAAAAATTTTAGACATACTTCTTTGCGATCAATCGACCGAAACGCGTTTGGAGCAAGTCGTGCAAATTCTGCAAAACGTTGCGAAAAGTGTAAAGGAGGGAACCGCGCCATTGTCATCATTTGTTATCACTAAACAATTGTCGAAAAATCCGGATGCGTATCCAGATAAAAAGCAATTGTCTCACGTTATGGTGGCACTCAGACTAAACAAAGCTGGTGGTCGGATGTGGAAAGCCGGTGACACACTGCCATATGTTATATGCGAGGTTTCTTTTCATTTTACAATCTTAATTTGCGAATTTTTTGAATGGATTATAAAGAAACGAAAATACCGACAAAAAAGATATGGAAATGAAGATTATTTTAATATTAGGATGGAACCGATGCGAGCGCGACGGAACGAGCGTATCACATTGATGAAGTGAAGAATAATGAGAAATTGAAGGTGGACGTTAATTACTATTTACTGAGCCAAATATTCCCTGTAGTATTACGAATTTGCGAGCCAATTGAGGGTATCGATGATGTCTTTTTAGCCAACAATTTAGGTACTTCAGAGTTATTGTTTACGTAAAGAAATAGAATAATGCATGATACTTTATGTGCCAATTCATTCGCCAGGTTTACAATTTGTTTACAAGCCTAAGACAATAGCTTGCGAGGCAACCCTGAACTTACCGCTGGCTATCAATGATGATAGGTTCAACAATTGTCTTCCTTTGACATTTAAATGTAAAAATGAGCGATGTAATACGGAAATAATAATTAAGGATACTGTTACAGAATTTGTGAGTACCTGTTTCTCTTCTTTTTATATGTATAATTTTTAAAATTTTAATTATAGTTGCAAGCTTATTCTAAGTATCGTATCCTCTCAATATTAAACGGATATATTTTTTGTGATAGTTATATTGTTGGATACTTACATATATTATACTCTGCAGCATTCTGGTCGGCAGTTATCGCTTAGCATGTGCCCTAATCAGGACTGTAAATCACCACCTTGGAAATACGCAAACGTGATACAGAATGTAGTTCAACTTGCCATGAGAAAAGCAATTAGCAAGTACTACAGTGGATGGTTGGAATGCGAAAATCCACTTTGTTCAAACAGAACGAGACGACTGCCGTTGGATTTCGTGAAGAAGTTTCCAGATTGTCCAGTATGCAAGGATGTTTCCATGAATCGAGTTGTAAGTTAATCGAGTCAATTTCATATATTTTTGTTCTGAGGCTATATAATATTAATATACACATTTGTACGTTTTCAGTATTCTGGGACAGATCTGTACAATCAATTATACTACTACCATAAAATGTTTGACATTACTCAACCAGCTTACAAACGTAATAATCTCTATTGTTTTTTGTCGCATATCATATTACAATATCTGGAGAAACGTAGAAATATGAGCTTCTTAATTTGTTTTCAGATCTGCTATCTCAATGTCCACGGGATATGATAGCCGCATATAACACGCTGAAAGAGGCAATTGACAGACAATTGAAACGAAACAAGTTCTCGTGTGTAAATATCACAGGAATATTTAGCAGCGCCGGTGCCAATACCGCGGGAATGTTTGTCAGTCCCGGCTCGCGGGAGGATTTTGACGAGCTGGGGGATTTTTCCGACGACACGGATAAAGAAATTTAAAGAGAAACATAAGATCAACTAAGGAATATGATACAAATCGAAAAGACTGCGATTAAGGAAATTTTACAAAATAACTTATTTTTATATATATATGAAATGATTCCGTGCACATATGTCTCGTCCTACGTCTCGAATCCGTATCACATGCGATAAACCGAAAGAGGGATGTACTACATCACATATGGTGGTAGTCCAAATTTCTCTGGTTGAAACTTCTCGAGACTGTCCAAGACCATGGTTGCTTCGTTCGTATAACATTTGGGAAGCATTTGGTCTGGCACCATAACAACTTGCATTCCGGCTCTAAGTGCCGCTTTCACGCCATTCGGCGCATCCTCGAAGACCAGACACTAAAAAGAAATTCGCAGATCTTGGATATCGTAGATTTTAATCTTAATTAGATTTCTTAATTCTTGAATATAGAGTCTAATGCCAAATTGAAAATAATATAGAGTACACTTGATGGTTAAACGACTGAAAAGTCACGTTACCTTCGAAGGATCCGGATTGTCGGGGAAACGCTTGGCAGCCATGAGAAATATGTCAGGTTCCGGTTTTCCGTGTGCGACTTCGGGATCCGACCCTCCGAGCACTTTGTGATGGAAGAGGTCGAAGAGGTCGTGCCAACGACCGGTTTTCAATTCGTAGCCCTCTCGATCCGAGCCCGTGGCTAACGCAATCGGGATGTTGTTCTCTTTCAGGTGCTTCAGTAACCGAACAGCACCTATTACACATCGCACAGCGAATCGTATATATTATCGCTTAGTAACTGAATCAAAATTAAATTATGAAACCGATACCACTTTGATACAGAACATTACCTGGCATAGGATTGGCGTGCGGAAACAACTCCTGATAAATCCCAAAAATCTCTTGCTTGAATTCGTCCGCTGTTAACGGTAATTCCAACTCTTTAATCACGCATCCAGCAACGTCCTTGGTTTTGAAACCCATTGTACGCGCCTTGTGCTCCCACGTGAACTCCTTGCCATATCGATTGGTGATACGGTTGAAGGCCTTGGTGTACAGATATTCTGTATCTGAAATAAAACAATAAGGAGGAATACAAATAAGGAACAATACTAATTACGAATCGAATAGTTAGAAAGATATCTGTTCTATTTCGATACTTACCAAGCAATAAACCATCCATATCGAAGATGCAGTGCGTGACTTTGTTATACGTGTCGACGGACATTTTGCCATTTAAATCTTGAGTCAAAACTTAGGAATCTAATGTCTTGAGCACATCAAATGGGATGAAGCAGAAAAGATGCTGCAAACCGTGTTGTTATGTCAATTGCCTTATCTACTATCATTTATCTATAACTCATATATATTAATATATTTTTTCTTCGTCGTGTTAAGGGGGGAGGTCTACCCAGAAGCGTCAAAAAGATGCCTATTTTTACGATTTTTTTTTGCGAAAATTATTAATGTTACTCAAACGGGGTTTCGACCAATATTTTATATGTATATTTGTAAACGTAACATAACATTTTCAATTAAAAATTTTAAAAAACAGCGCCGGCACAACTGTTGGCGCGAAGTCTGTTCGTAATAGTAGCGGTTTGCGGTACCCACTCTAGCTTTCATACAGTTTATCTGAAACAAAAAAACCCAACAAATTCTTGAAATATATTAATAAATCTAGTCTTTGTCGTAGGGATTTTTTTTCAGAGCCATAGTTTTTTTTACAATCAAAAACTAACGAATTTTTTGACGAAAAATTGCATCTTAAATTCAGAAGTCCGCCATTTTGTCAAAATTGAGAATTTCTAAAATCGGCTACGACAAAGACTAGATTTATTAATATATTTCAAGAATTTGTTGGGTTTTTTTGTTTCAGATAAACTGTATGAAGTACGAACTACTATTACGAACAGACTTCGCGCCAACAGTTGTGCCGGCGCTGTTTTTTAAAATTTTTAATTGAAAATTTTATGTAACGTTTACAAATATACGTATAAAATATTGGTCGAAACCCCGTTTGAGTAACATTAATAATTTTCGCAAAAAAAATTGTAAAAATAGGCATCTTTTTGACTCTTCTGGGTAGACCTCCCCCTTTAACATCAAGACAATTGAAATTGGTATTTTATATAATGAAACAATTGTTTGATTTCGGACGAATTTTATGACGAAGGAAATGAAAACGAAGTATATTTTTTATGTGATACGATTCCTTCAAGAATAGTTACTAAGTATTGTAAAAGAGATATTCAAAAATAAAATAAGAGCGTGTTTGTTTTTAATATCACAGAATATTAAGATTGTTTTTGATATATCGTATATATACGTTTATATTAATCTTTTCATAAATAAAAACAATATGTTCTATAGTATAGCGTTTATTATCATATAATATAAAAGAGCAATGTTTTGTGTGATGTGGATATAGTTTTATGAAAAAATCGTAGAAAGATAATATATAAGATACATATAATTTTTCATAATGAACAAAAAATATTTAAATGTCCAAGCCAGAATAGAGAAAATATTTATTGAAAATAATTAACATGTAAAATATACCAAAAAAGCAAAATTTAAAAATATTAACTATGACCGTTCTCGATTTTAATTATTTGATACACTTCGCGGTCTTATAATTATATTGTTAAAAATATTAATTTTAATTATATGTATATATATATATATATATATATATATATATATATATATACATACACAGTTATGTGCAAAATAATAGCACCGCACAGAAATATTTGAAATATGTATATATTGTATATATGTACATATATTTTTTTATTTTTATACGACCACAAAAGTCGGAATGTAATCCTAAATATACAGTCAAAACAGTTAAGCATGGTGGAGGAAATATAAAAATTTGGGGTTCCTTTTTTAAGCCGGTGCTATTAGTTGCTTTCCATTTACACTTAAATGATCTGAGTCACTCAGTTATGTGAGTATTTTATCTCAGATAATGACGTCATTGCTCAGTGAGTAAACAGTAAGGAACGCGCAAGTGAGAAAATATTAAAAAATGAGAAAATTATTTACAATATTTGTCAATTTATTTATAATTATTTTTTGTCATTTCGTATTTATCTGATTATTTTATTGACACATTTAAAACGTTACTTTTAATGTGAGTTTCACTCACTCACTAAAGCACAAGGTCTCCAGCTTGTGCAGATTGCTGGTAAAAACTCAGTTAAATTTCAGTTGCCGGTGTCAAAAGGAACGTGCATTTAAATGAGTGATTACGTCACAAGTGAGATTTATCTAAGTTTTCGTGTAAAAGGAAAGCAGCTATTATTTTGCACATAACTGTATATATATGTACGCATATAATATGTATGTGTGCTTTTTTTTACTAAGGAATTGATTCTAAGTCGTTCGAGAGGATTTTTGAAATAAGTAATAAATAATACGAATATATTTGAGACACCCTATACAATCTAGTTTTTCGACGTGAACCATAGCGGAGAAAGAGATGGAAGAGGGATGAATATGAAACGTTTCGAAGCAAACTTCACGCAATGTAAGTATTGCGCGCAAATTTGTCGCACTTGTAATCCCTCATACTGCAATTTTTTATAATCCACCTTTAGAATAATGTAAGTAAAGAGTGTGATCGGTCAATCTTTTTGCCGGTAACCTTTCGCGCGGCGAGAGATCGCAGGAGCGAAATCTCTTGGTAGATTAAACGGGATTACAAATGGTGGCAAGATGGTTCGATGGTAAGAGGAGTTTTCTACCTTGGTCTACCTGATTCTCCGACTCGCACACAATCGCGTTTTCCTGAGTCACGTCGATCGCTTCTGCCGCTAAAGGCGCACCATGGACTGCCATGGAGTATGGACATTGGACGCTACTTCTCGTCGCCAGAGTATATACCGATCATATCAATGGCGTAGCCAGGGGGGGATTAGGGGGATAAATCCCCCTCCCGAAATTTTGGAACCAATTACCAAATATGAAAATGAAAGGTTGAAAGCCGAGAGAGAAATGAAATGGTTTTTATTAATGGAAATTAAGAATTCTTAAAATCTACCTTAGGAATACAATGAGTGAAGTTTAATATTGTTATCCCAAGGAGAACAGAAAAGTCAAAATAATGTCAATTTGACATCATATTGACCAAATTTATGTCATTTTTTGGTCATGATTGAAATCTCGATCTAAAAATCAAAAAGACAATAAAAAAGGAGTCAATATAAAGTCATTTTTAAGTCATGATTACCAATTGGTAATCATAATACAATTGAATGAACTATTTATGTTTATGGCAGCCCATGATCCGTACTAATTGAAGCAACAGCATTTTTTTTCTGTGTATAATATTTCCCATTTAACAATATAACTGTTATATAAATATAAATATGAAAAGGCCATATCGGTCGCGGCGAATCTTGCATGGTGCCTAATAATAATTATTTTGTGAATATTCCTACTCATGCGAACTTGCGTGCCGCATATTCATCGGTCTTGAAACACAGTCCTTACATGAAGCCGGAATAATTAATTCACATATTAAATTGACGAGCAATTTTAATAATTTTTGATGCTCACTAGCATCTATAACCCAGCGAGAAATGACTCATCGAATTGATGTCGATTCGACGTCGAAAACATATATCGAAAACTAATTGATATATTCATCGATTTCGATTGATTTATGTCACAACTTTCGATGAATTGTCGACTCAGAATGATTCGATTTCGACTCGATGTTGAATACTTTTTCCTCAGGCTGGCGTTCCATGGAGCGGATTACGCGGAAGCGGAATGAGCATATCGCCAATCACAG
>NJRQ01002512.1:0-13387 GCA_003063805.1 Aphaenogaster ashmeadi | reverse complement strand
CTGAAATTAGTTTTTCAACGTTGGTAACACTGAAACCGGAGTTTCGCGTTGTCACCACGCGAGGTCTCCAATATCAATTCGGAGTTTGCCTGGGTCTCCTGCCGACCCTTAACAAATTATTCTTCGAGCGGTTTCTGCGAGCGATTCTGTTTCATAATTGTTCACAATATTCAGAAAGTTAGCAAACGACGACAGCGAGGATGTTCGCGATTAACAACGGACTGAAGAATACGTCCCGTTTGTCAGGCATTATTGCCAGGACGTGCAGTAATTCGATCGTCAGCGCACCGCCCAAAGTAAAGATTTCCACTGCTGTAAGTAAAATTTCTCCATGTCAAATCTCTATGTTAAATTACGTAAGAGAAAGATACGGCGCGCAGTTAACCTCTTTCAATAGAATGTAGAATTGGGAGAGATTAACTTTTCACATTTTACTACGAGAATAGTGAAAATTTGATTGGAAAAGAAGACACTTTCCGAAGAAGATATTTAATGCGACATAAAATCGATAAAAAATTTAGCGCAATAATATTTTATCTAATAGAATCGCGTATTTAAATATGTAACGATTGTCGCCTTCATATTTTTCTTTTCTCTATATTAATGAAGACGATTTATGTTACAGGAAAAGATATTTTCGTTATTCTGTATATCTGGAGCAATACTGATATCACCCATGTACATGGTTCCTAATTTCAAGAATTATGGTTCTCACAAATCAGAATGAGGAAGTTAAATCAACAAGGCTTTGAAAGATGCCTTGGAAATTAGTTATGTTAAAAGTATTATTATTTATGGTATGTATCCAGTGACATACATTAATAAATCTATTGGAAGTACATGAATTACCAATAAATATGTAAAAATAAAAATTTGTGTGATTTATTATCCCAAAATAGATTCATCTAATTTTTCTAGAATGACAAATCTTTCTAAGCAAATAGTGGTTTCAAATTTGATAAAAAATAAAATTTACTTAAAATAAATTATATAATTTTGTTATAAAGTTCAATGAGAAGGAGAAGGTCCTTTTGGAGAACTCATTTGCTTATTGCTCATTTGTTGAAACATCAGACGGTTGGTTTTTATTAAAGAAAAATAATTCAAAATTGGAATCTATCATTAATTTAACATAGCAAGAAACGAATCATGTATTTGCCTTATTTAAATTCGAATTTCTAGTTCATTTTTAAAATAAATGAAATGACAGAATTATTATTAAAGCTCCGGATCGTTTGATTAATCCATCATATTAGAAAGTGGCCACATACTTTTCTTTTATACTAGATTGCTGCGATTTGTTTTGCCAAAAGTAACACATTTGCATTAATTTATTTTTTATTGAAAGACGTGAACCTACCTGGTGAATTATACATTTGTATATCTCCATTTGCATTCATAATCCGACTGCCTCGCGGAGAAACACTCAGCAACCGATATTTTTATAAAGATTAATTAGTCTCATTTATATTCGTCTGCATCTTTCAATTTATTATCTTTTGTTCTTTCTTTTGCATTTTGCACTTAACAATGACGAAAAATAATAATTTGGCGCATACATAAAAACACATTGGCTCACGAAAGTAGAAAAAGGAGCATCAGTGTCCAGCTCTAGTAAAAATAACGCTGATTTCGGTAACAATGAATACGTAGCAGTTTTGTTAAAAATGTTTGATAAAAAATTATACTTTTCAGAAAATTCATGGTTGAAATATTTCATTTCAATCTTATCTCGCTTCTTGATTGCGTAGGATTCGTTTTATTCGGTACGCGTTGTCGCATCATGTCATAAATAATTACTATCTAGAAAAATATCTGGACGTTACATCTCGAACGTAATTATTTCTCGAGAGGCGATCGCCTTAAGAATGAAAAGAAGGCGTGATCATGTCAGGTGAATTTCGATGTCCATGAAGCACAGGAATAAATATTATATATATATATATATACTCGTTTTTCTTTATAATACTACATAGCTTTTTATACATTTCTTTCAATATTCGTATGTGAACATTGAGTAGGGACATATTGCGTGAATTCTGGCTGGTGTTTACGTTTACATTACAATTACACAAAGAATGTCGATTACATTCCTGACGCGGCATTTGTATAAATTTCTTGTTTCTATTCTTTCTTTTTGAATTAAACGTCACTGGTTCCTTTGTACCTCGCGTTCCTCTTAATCGTAGGGTCTACAAACTGCCAGTGGGAGGAAAAAGAAAATAAAGCGGATCCGTTTATAAGCGAAAGGTAATATTCAAAATAGCAACCGCGAGATTTCGTAGTCTCTTCCTATAGCGTAAATGTGGATTAGTAAAACGGCTTTCGTATGTAATAGGGATACGACGATTACGCGATATTACACAAAAGTAATGTCTGTAAATTCTCTGCTCATATCGATATCTCACGAACGTGACGTTGTTTACGTCGATATTATAGTCAACGATAGCGAAATTTAAACATACATACTGTTCGACAATAGACATACGTGATGATATCCGTTGTTGAAAATTGAAACTGCTTCTTCTTAATAATAAAATTGACGCGACATTAATACTTGTTCAGAGTATAATATAATAATATATAGATATATATATATATATATATGTATATACACAAGCCCTAACAGCACATAATATTCCGTACATGCATAGAATGTACTAAGAATATACTTAATATACTGAGAACATCCCTATAACATCCTGTATATTAGCGATATCCTCCGAACATTCTCAGAATCTACGTCTGCTGTTAGGGAGGTGTCCAATTTTAAAGTTTACAGTGCTAATATTTCGCAAACCGATGATTGTATTGAAACTTGTTTCAGAAAAGTTGTTTGGTTTTGTGGGGGACACTTGACGATAATCTTGATTTGACCTTGAGCGCAGTTATGATGGAGATCTCAAGGTCAACTTTAAAATCTTAAATGGAAATCACTATTTTTTATTACATCATCTTTTTCTACTAATTAATTTGAACAACTTTTGTCTAAAACATTTTTTATTTGCCTAATATTTTTTTAGATATTCAAGGGAAACTTGATAATTTTTTCAATATTTAGCTTATGATATCTTGATAACTGTTTGTCGGAGGGAAAAGTGGTACAGGATTTTTTTACTTCATTTGGTCTCAAGAATATGCTGTTGCAATAATGCCCCAACTTTTGTAAACACTTATGTAACATAAAAGCTTCAAAGAAATTTCAAGATCAAATTGGGCACTATTGCATATTCTTGAGATCAAATCAAGTCAAAAAGTCCTGTACCACTTTTCCCTCCGACAAAGTTATCAAGATATCATAAGCTAAATATTGAAAAAGTTACCAAGTTTTCCTTGAATATCTCAAAAAATATTAGGCAAATAAAAAAATATTTTAGACAAAAGTTATTCAAATTTATTAGTAGAAAAAGATGATATAGTAAAAAATATATAGGGGTTTCCATTTAGGATTTTTAAGTTGATCTTGAGATCTCCATCATAACTGCACTCAAGGTCAAATCAAGGTTATCGTCAAATGTCCTCCACAAAACCAAACAACTTTTATGTGAAACATTTTTCAATACAATCATCGGTTTGCGAGATGTAGCACTGTAAACTTTAAAATTGGACATCCTGTATATGTATATATATATATATATATATTTATTTATTTATTTATTTATTTATTTAAAATATATACAAAATAAAAATCAATGAAAATAAATGAGAAAATTTTATTCTTTAATTAAAATTTTATATCGCTTTAAAAGAATCTTGAGCGCGTTCAACTATATTTAAGAAGAGTAAATTACCCAGTTTTCCATGTAGGATATCGCTGTTCGTTAACTATGTCTATTACCAAACATTCTGTATATAATCGTAATATAGCATTATGCAGCATTTTATGCTTTAATACACGTTACTTTTGTTTATAGGCGAAATTTAATATTTTCCAAATCTTTATTCCTTAGTTAGTTTTCCTCTTCGTAGTTAAAGTCGACTGATAACTTTATAGGCAGGTGGCAAATTAATCAAATAATGCTGCGGGACATGATAAAAAATATCGCCAATAACTGAATTGTGAATGTCGATTGTTATTTCTTTTTAACGTGGCAATGGTGGCAATGTAACTGTTCCTAAAAAATTCACAGTATTTTCACATTCATGAAGACAGGTCGGATCGATAAAAGATATTTATTTTTCAGGAGTCGATTTTGTCCGTAAATAAAAAGAAAATATTTTAACATTATATATTTCGGATGTATTTCTCTTTAATTATTGTAATTTCCTGTTTAATCGGTTGTAAGAATCTTGCCAATTTAGTGGTTGTAAGAATCTTGCCAATCTAGAAATGTCTCATCAAAAAATAAAAGGAATTGATCCATTATATCATTGATAATACTAATATTTTTTCGCTTTTACAAGGAGGAAATTGTAGACTTCCCTATCCAGAAGAAAACGGTAGAAAAAAATGTTTTACCCGAAAATTGTCTCGAATGGGTCCTTATAGGCTAAAATTTTGATATGAAGTACAAAGAAGTGTATATTCTTTGTGGATTACGCATGCATATTTTACAATTATCATACTATATATTCTTTAAGACCTTCCACGTTTTTCGTTTAAACAACAAAAAAAACTCAGCTGTGCTTCTAACATACTGAAACGAACTCTTTATTCATCACGACTCGGTCAATTGTCCAATTGTCAACTTCAAAACTATAATATATATTAACTAATTGGGATTATATTTGTAAGATGATCTCGCTACGGAATGTATTAGTAATCAATACGAGGCTAACAATACATACATACACACATACATGTATGCGTGTGTGTGTGTGTGTTCTTCAAATCAACGATAACTGTGATGTATTGTTCGACTTGCTTCTACACTTTAATGCTTTTACACGAGAAATATATATAATCTTGTTAATCTTTATTACGCGCGCGCGTTTCACACTTCCTCGAGACTTTAAATAAAAATAATCTCGATTTCAATTATTAAAAAAAAAAGAGTACCTCCAATAGGCGAAGATGTCTGTTTTGAAACATTACGATTCTCGAGATACTTTCCTCCTTATAATCAACGACTGAAAGTGACATCGCAGTGAGAAGAGTTACAAGGTAAATTTATTACAGAAGCCTTTTTACGTTTGTAACAATAATTTGAAATTAACTCCACCGTGAAATGGCAAACGCGATGGAAGGTCCAGACGGTGAGGGTGGCCTCACCTTTCCCTTGCCCTCTTTTTCTCTCCTTTTCTTACAGTTTCGCGTGTGAATTCGACATAAACGATAGCCTATTTATAATCTCGGACGCAGCTTAATTGCACATGAAATGAATACAATGCAACTGATCTTTAAGAATACTTTTTAACTCTTCATTACATCTTTTTTTTAATAGTACATTCACGATAGGACTAATAGAGTCTTCTTCATTCTCCACGCATCCCTTCCGCAAGCCCACAACATACCGGGTGATGTGTAGCTTTCTCTCTGTCTCTCTCACGTGCTCACTCTCATTCTTTCTCTCTCTCTTTCTTTCGCACTCTCTCTCTCTCCCTCTCTGTCTCGCGAATCTTAAAATCTTACGAACTAAACAATTTGTTTTCCTATATAAACAGCATTTTATAGATAATCTACATCTTACGATCTTACAATAAAAAATACGAATCATGGGAGGCAGGGTGTGGACAAAAAGTAATGACGTCTTTAAGGTGTTCGCTCATTAAAGGTAAAACGCTCTATATATATACGGATCCTTCTTAAAAAAAAAACAATCGATGAATATTGAATACCGCTTGGTACTAAAGAACAATGAGTAAGTTTGTAATGAGTGCATCGTGCGAGCCATTCCCATAAACCCACAGTATATACAATGTGTTGATCGTTAGACTTTCACCGTACATAGTCGTTCAGATAGGCGATAGGGATAGACAGGGCGATAGGAGTAACGTTACCCTGCCGCGAACGCGTGCACTTTGAAACTCTTATTCGCCTCGAGGTAGGGCGCGAAAAAGACGCTGGTATTGTACAGCATTGTACCGTGGTAGCCAAAGCTAAAAGGTCTCCCCGAACAATTCAACCATAACACAGTTATACAGGGTGATTCAGGAGGAGTTACCGCCACGGAGCTCATTTCTGGAGACAGTTTCAGCAAAAAATGTCATATAAAACCGGGTCCTATTCTCAATATTTACAGAGTTACACTAATTTGAAGGTTGTTTGTAAAAGACCTCTTTCTTTAGTTTTTGAGGAGTAAAAGAAAATTAGAAATAACGAATAAACAGAAATAATCCTTTCTTTAATTGGCTAGTATTTTGAAACTGAAAATGTGTTGTGAATTCCTTAATTGCTTCGTACAGAAATTTTTATCAAGTTTTAACTACAAAATTACATTATTCTTATTCACTTATCAGAACAATTATTACAAACAAACAAGAGATGGAATATTCTTCGCCAGTGAATATTAAAGTACAGAAGAGATTTGTTTTGGCACAACTGGCTAATTAAATTTAAATTAATATATCGCGATTCGCGACGTTTTTCGATCATGGATTTTAGTCCTTCTAACAGAATGAAATTAATTATTACAAATCACACCAATTCTATCGACTTGATTCTTTACAATACAATTTTGCATCAAAATACAACAATTTTCTTTTACTTCTCAAACTAAAGAAAGAGGCCTTTTACAAAGAACCTTCAAATTAGTGTGATTCTGTAAATATTGAGCATAGGACTCGGGTTTATATAACATTTTTTGCTCAAAATGTCTTCAGAAATGAGCTCCGTAAGTGGCGGTAACTCCTCCTGAGTCACCCTGTATGTCACGACAGTACAGTATGACAAAGTTGTCTCAATCTCATCTTACGTTAAGCAAATTTGAATGTATATTTTCAATTCGATTTAATTTTAATTTGATATATAATATGTATAATCCAAATCTAATTACTTCCGCACTTTGGCAGAATAAGTCTTTAAGGCGCATGGGTTAAAACAGCAAAATTAGAAGAAAATATGTGGCTGATGCTTGGAGAAGCTTGGTCACCACTGTATCTCTAGTATAATTCTTGAAATTGAAGAATGCTTAGATTCAGAAAGGCAGAAATATCTTCTACGTTTACGTGGCTTCGTCATCGTAAAAAATTCTCTAACAAGAAGCCCTCGTCATCATACGCTATTAAATTCTTAATTTCTCGGGAAATTGCTAAATAAATGACAAGGCAGAGTCCGAATACTTTTTCGCCATTGCATATTTTTTAATTTGCATGATGCGGTACCTTGCCGGGAAGATAATCTAATCTTTTCTACGCAATCGTACAAATGCAGAGAATTTTTCCGGTTAGCTCGCATGAAAGATCAACTCGCGTCTTTTCTGCAGTGCGATTAACTCAATCGCTCCGATTTAACTTTGTACCGACATTAATAATAACTTATTCAACAACATTTAGGCTTAATCGCGACGACATCGATAAGCGCTAATATGGATCCCCGGTCAAAAATTTTTCATATAAGAACATATATATAAACATGTATATAAACATATATAATTATATATAAAATATGTCCATATATGTTTTCCTTCTCTTGTATAATCTCTATTCGTATATATAAGAAAAATAATAATAAGAATTTAAAAATAATTTAAAAAATAATTTCTGCATTGTTTTAAAAAAATAAAAGTAAAGTTTGGGGAAATGAGAGAAAATTGCCCGTATATTATCATATATAAATGTATAGAAAAGTTATATATGATTATATATAGAATATTGTATAATCTAATTGCAATTTTACTTTTTGTAACAAAAAACAATTATTTTTCCGATTATTTTTCAATTATTCTTATTATTTTTCCTATATATACAGATACAGATTATACAAGAGATAAAAAAACATGTATGGACATATTTTATATATAATTATATATATATTTATAAATATTTTTATATGAAAAATTTTTTACTGCGGACGCGATCGGTCTCGATCCAATTTTCCCTCTGCGTCTAAATTATGGATAGGATTTTAATCCGCAGAATGAAACACGGAGATTAGCCAAATTCAAATTCGATCGTCGCAATTCGGGCTCAATATTGATATGTTTTGGTTGAAGGAGCGTTTTTGTTAAACGCCAATGCCCTCGGCTGAATCTCGATCGGCGAATGCTTCTCGTACATACCGATCTTCGCGAATGGGATACAAGAGAAAATACTTAGCGCGTTAAAAGCCGATCGCAGCAGGGAAGGATCGAGAGAAAAGGGATGGCAATGGTGAAGGGGGGACGAAGGGGATAAAAGAAATCCGGTATGGCACAGGTTTATGAGTCAGGCAGGTACTAATAACGATTTCGAAATATACAAACATGGTCGCCTCGCGCTTCGCTTCGCTTCGCGAGCGTGTGTACGTGTATGTATGTACGTGTATGTGTGTGTGTATATAAGAAATAAATTATAAATATATAGCTCGCGCATTTGATCGCACAAAAATTTCCGGCTTCTCCTCTCGCAAAATTTAACTACGGTAAGAACATTGCATTATATATATATACACAGGGTTATGCATTTCGTAAGAGTTACAGTACGATTAGTATAAGATAGCGTGTTTTAGAGAGTTACGTGCGCGTGCGTATGCACACGTGGTGTTTGCGTGTGTGTGTGTGTGTGTGTGTGTCAGTGTCGGTGTCGGTGTATAGAGAATCGCCTACAACGCATTCGTCGTAACGGTTTGATTGGATCTAACTACGATCGATACTCGAAATGGGCACGTAAATTTTTATAGCGTGGAATTATTTATTCTTGGGTCTAACGAGAGCGACGTTCTAGGCCCGACAGATTCGCGTGGACGGGTAACACGAAGGGGTGAGGGGAGGGTGGGCAAGAGAAGGTGGAATAATAGAGGGAGGACCGAGGGGACTCGATGGGGGTAGGGAGGGGTCTTGGGAGGAAGAAGGGAATATATATAACAGGAAATATATTCGAGTTTTCATTTAATCATAACTACTCATTAGAGATCCAATGTCTTCTCTGTTTCTCTTTCTCTTTCTCTCTCTCCCTCTCTCTCTCTCTCTCTCTCCTCTCTGATAATCTTATACTCCGGAATACTAAACTCTCAAAGTGGCGTCATATAATATTACTTCATTTTAAATTCATGATAATAAAGTCATCTATGCGTATGAGATAACTGCGCGTCAACGTGTCCCATACCGTCGCGCGTGCACGCCGAAAAACGCGTACGTCAAAACGCGGAATGCGCACGTCGACGTGCACACGCGACTTTGATAATAGTACGTGTATACAGTCTGTCGAGAGAAAAGAATACGAATATATCTAGATTATATATATATATATATATAATACGCGAGCGTATTCCTCGTTCCATTTGAAGACGATAGTTCCCGAGCCAGAGTGGCGACACACCGAGTTTCTTCTATTTATTCCTAACGAACTTTGAACACATCCAGTGAAGTTTTCCTGCGGAATGCGAACGAACAAAACGGTCACAGTCAAACAACGAAATTACAATGAAGACTCGTTTGAGATCATTTTACACATTTTACACATTTTTAGTATGTCGACGTGGCGTGGATAGCCTTCGGATTCACGTAAAATTAACATATTCCAATTTACAATTTATCACACTTGTTTACTTAATTTTAACGCGGAGTTTACGCGCGTTAACCCTTTGAAGCATGGTGGGATCCCACAATCCCACCTTCTCTTTTTCTTCATTTTTAATTATTTAAACTATGTTTTTGATCTTTTCATCCGGATTTTTTGTACTTTTAAGATCTATAAGATGTTATATAACAAACATATAAAAAATGTGAAGAATCAAATATTGTTAGTTATAACAATGCTATAAATAAACAAATTGTGAAAAATTGCATATTTTTCAGTAAAAATGTATTTTACAGTGATCTATAAGAAATAGCGTCATAAAACTTGCATACTTTAGGTTTTTGGGGTCACTGATTACGAATCTGAGGTCGAAATTCAAAGATAAAAAAATGACGGATTCAAAATGGCGGGCCTGAATTACAAAAATTGAAGCGATTTGCGTGAAATTGGATCCGCCATTTTGAATTTTTGAGTTATCTCCATCTTTCCATCATTCTTTTTTCATAATTCTACGCTGAAGATGGCTCTTAAAAAGTTAGCCGAAACGTATGTTTAAGTTAATAATTGTTACATTTTGTTAAATTGCCTTATGTATTAAATCTGTTTAACAGTTTTACTGCGCTACGTTTTCTGCGCCAACTCCCATTAGCCCTTTCCTATTAATTTTTGTTTTTTAAATTATCGGGAGTTTTGTTATCATTTTTTTATTAAATTTTTGAATTTCGACCTCAGATTCGTAATCAGCAACCCAAAAAACCTATAAGTACATAGGTTGTCTGTAAATTAACAATGAAGAAAAATGTGTGCTTCAAAGGGTTAATGGAATTCGATTTGTTACTCGGTAAACGAGGTATTTTGAAGGCGCGAGAAGTGCCGGTGTCGAATTAATTTTTTGCAAAAGAAGATCAACCACCGAATTTGCGAGGAATACACTCGCGAATTTTCGCATTCTTCTTTCTCAACATCCTGTATACGCAGGGAGTCTCTGGTCAGTCGCGCTTTCGTTTGACGATAAATACCGCATGCACAGTCGTTACTGAATGAGTTTAAGAAAAATATCCCAAGCCCAGCGGATATATACCGTATCTCTTATCAGTCTTAACGTGTCTATCAACATTACACCGAGTAAAATCTATCGTAAAGCGACTCGTCTGCCTCTCGATTCTCTTTAACTACAGTTGCGTTTTAAGTATCGTCGACCGAATGCGCGATTGACTAGGAATACCCTGTATATACATATATATATTTATATATATATATATAACATATATAATCGCGCTACCTGCATATCACAACATAAATTTTATTCTCTCTTCGATTCTCTCACGCTCTCTCTCTCTCTCTCTCTCTCTCTCATTCGCTCCCTCTTCCCCTTTCTCTCTCACACTCTCTTTCTCACTCAAACGCAATACATTCAATTTACGCAAGCATGCACACGATCCCGTCTATATAATTATTATAATGCTGCGGTACTATGATAGTGGTTGAGTTTCTAAGCATTGTAGCGCCGTTCCAGGGCGCGTCTTGGATGTACGCTCAGAACAGAACGTAGCCTTTTGCTACCCGGTTCCTCTCCCTGGAAATTCTATTCGTCTTACCGCGCATACACACGAGTTCCTTATACGAGGCGAACAAAACGGGATTACAAACGTCCGCGGCAAATGCGTAATTGTTCGTGTCGCCCTCCTCGATCTTCGAGGCCGGTTGCACCGACACCGAGTGGTGCTCTAACTGCGGTTAACTGAACGATAGTTGAAGTTAACTGACGTTTAATTTTCCTAGAATCCTCCGATTCTACACTGAAAGAAAGGCTTGGTTAATGTTACCAAGCACCTTGGTGAAATAGTTTCAACTAAACGTATAATAAGTATTACATAATGTAGTTAGCTCAACTAAACAAAGTTTGCTCTTTTAAAATGTTCATAATTATTACAGAATGTTTTGTTATTATTATTATAATCGGTAATAATAATCAAATACTTCCAAAGAAAGTATTACTAAATGCATTTCACAAGCTTACCAAGAATTTTTTTTTCAGTGTAGTTTCGCTTAGCGAGATAGATGCGAAATTGAATTAGATTAATTTAGATCAAGTCGAGGGCGAGTGATCGAAACTCAAGTTAACCGAGGGGATTAACGAAAGTTAAGCGACGTTAACCGAGAGTATTAATCGACTTACGGATAACGTCTTTCCCTTTTGCGGTATTATAACTATACGGACATAATCTAGAAAAAGACGGGCCATCGTCGACCAAAATTTAGTTAAGGCTGTTAACTAAATTTACGATCGTCTTCTTTCTTCATCGATATTATAGCTACAGCTATATATAATCTAGGGAAAGGACCAGGAATCCCTAAGCAAAATTTAATTAAGACTGCTAACTACATTTACAGTTATTTCATTTACATTCTAGCAATGTAAACGCTGTAGAAATAAAAAAAAATATCGCCATGCGAAATTAACCAGCGTAGTTAATAAAATTTATTCAGTTAACTGTGTAGTTAACCAAAATTTAGTTAAGTCAATCAACTCATTTTACAAACAATCTCTCTCATATTTCTTCTCTCTTTTTCCTTCTCTTTCGATATTACAACGCCGCAGTCATCAGTTAGAAGGGGACAGGGAAAATAGCTAATCGATCCTTGATTTAAGTCGTTAACGAAAGTCATGACTGATCGAATCCTTTTCACGTTCGTCTGTATATCACAACAAGAGCCATAGCGTCCAAAGTAATGTCGTCGGTTAGTCCAAGTTAGTCGACCATCGCTATCGGCGCAATTCGGCCGGAGATCCCTCGGCAAGTTAATCGTAGTGCCGACAATGATCCGACCTCTCGCAACGGAGCACGCTACTTATCCGCTCTTCTTCTCGAGCGGATTTCTCTCGCGAGTGCATATTGATCGAGCACGCATTACCGCCTGCCAAACGAACCGAAATAAGCGATCGGCCCAACGATGTGGGGGATTCATTCACCGGGGGACGCATCGTTGCGGCGCGCATCGCTCCTCGACGATCGTCAGCGAATATCGCGAAGTCTCTCTTTCATCCGACGATCCGTTCCGCGTGCTACACTGCTCACGAGCTCAGCCACTAACGGTTATACATCAGCACGAAATCTTAGAAACCATGGCTCAGCGCTGTGGGTGAGCCCGAGCTCGCCCATGCTGCACGCCCATCCGCCGCGAGATCCACCACCGACGTCGGCGACGGCCACCGGGACGACTTAGAGTATGCAGCAGGAAGCCGAGCAGCAACTACTCCCGCCGCCTTTACTTTTTTGTCTCTGATCTGCAACAGACAGCGCACATTACGGTTCACTCGCATGCCCTCGTGAAATTGCGATGGACGGTGTACAGGTGATATGCGGAGAGAAAGAATGCGTACGCCTATGTGTGTATGTTGAAAGTAGGGCTCTTAATCAGCATTCGAAGCTTCAAAGTTGAAAATTTTGAAATTACATACAAGTTTAAATCTCTAAGTTAGCAGGGTTGTTACGCATCTGGAAAACAGGGAAAACCTGGAAAACTCAGGGAATTTCTTCTGATCTGGAATTATCAGGAAAAAATCAGGGAATTTTGTAATTATCTGCATTTTTTCCTGAATTTACTTGAATGTCCTTTTATTGATTCTTTTTTAGACTTCGTATCAAGAATTCAGACTGTTACTTTATTTCTCGATACATATGACTGTGTATGTAGTTTAATTTTTTAGTTTATGATATATTTAATATATACCAATTTTATTCTCATGTTCTTAAATCTTAAAGATTTTTTTACCATATAATTTATG